>NDGN011471061.1:0-11932 GCA_002564285.1 Tympanoctomys barrerae | reverse complement strand
GCCGCAGGGCGGGCAGCGCTCCGTCCACGGAGGTGCAGAGCTGGGCACCAGCAGCCGGGACCAGGCCGGGTGGCCCGCCGCCTCCGCCTGCCTCCCAACGAAGAGGGAGCCAGAGGAGGCCTCGCGGAGAATTGGCGACGTGGACATGCGCATGCTTCTTACACCAAGGAGGTGGAAGAATGATAAACGTTGAACTAGCATCAATATTTAGTAAACCTTTCATATAAGGACTAAAAGCTGCACTTACTGCACAAAATGCCAGACCTTATCAAGGGCACGGGCTCACCGCGCCAAGTGACTCCAAATCACCTCGAGCTCCTCAGTACTGAGGGCTTACACGCACACACACACACACACACACACACACTCAGAATCAACAGCTTTTTCCGCGGTCGGATTTTGTCTCGGTACAGATAGGGATGCTGGTTGTGTTGATAACAGACAGAACAGTAGCTCGTGGCTGGTTTTCTTAAGTTTGTCTGGTTTTTTTGGTGTCAGGAATCAAACTCAGGGCCTAGGACTGGCCAGACAGGCTCTTGTGCGGCTCGGCACCCCCCCCAACGCCCTTTTCTTAGGTTTGATCTCTTCCTAGATTTCCCGTTGCCTTCACCCGCAGCCCCGCAGACAGCTCACAAACACGCTGCCTAAGGCCCAGGCACTGCAGTTGCACGCATCACACAACCACCGTTAAAAGGGGAAATTGGCAGAAGTCTGTAGAAGCCCCTGCAGAGAGCCGGAGGAGTGAATCGCCGCTGGAACTTTGCAGAGGGGACAGCTAGGACAGGTGGCTGTTCACCACTGGGTCCAGGCTGGCTCGATGGACTCACAGCACATAAGGAGGCAGTTGTGGAGCAAATATGCCAGGTGCTGGAGGGCAAAAGAAAAGGACAGGCAGCGGGGGAGGGAATCGGGACACCAGAGAAGCAGCACGGATCCGGGGTGCCTGAGGACTGGGTCAGCTAGAATGTGGGCGGAAGGGTTACCGAAGCCACCAGGCAGGCTCAAGGAAGACAGCCGTAGCCCACGCTCACGGGGCTATACGGTGTTAAATATCTGGTGGAGAACTAAAAGCCTTACTAAGTGGCCACGAAGTGAAGCTGTGTTCCCTTTTAGAAAAACGCACGGTCCACTCTGTGCAGTGGCCCTGCAGGAACAAGTGTGCCTCGACTGCGCAGGTGTTCAGGGTTCGAATCCTGCTCTTCCACGCCCGCCGCCGTTCATGCCACATTCCAGCTAGCTGCTGAATGATCTCAAACATGTATGGATATGAAGTAGGCTTATCACGACACAGACCATTGCTAGTGCTCATATCTTCAGATTATTTTATAAACATGAGTCTAGATGTTGAAGTGGCCAAATATTCATACTTCTAAAGTTACAGTGAATTCTGTCTTTGAGTACCGTAGTATTCCAGTTTGGAAAAAATGAAATTGTGTGGCCGGGGAGACAGCTCCGCGGCGTAAGCACCTGCCTGGCAAGTGCAAGGTCCTGAGTTTGATCCTTGGCACTGCATGCTGTGCTGGCACCGAAAACTGGGCCTGGTGGCACATGCCTATAATCCCAGTGATGGGGAGGCTAGACAGGATGATCACTATGAGTCTGAACTGCACAGCAAGACCTTGTATCAAATAATTTTTTTAAAGAGGAATTATTAGAGTGATAGATTTTTAAGTGAATTTTAAAATGCAAGTTCTTTCTTCATCTCTCTCATGAACCTTAATTTACATCTTTTAAAATGATATCGTTTTTAGCCTCTATGGTTTTAAGCAGATCTTTAGTATTAAACAGAGCCCTTGTTAAAAATTTAATTTTGTGTGTAACTTTTCCCCACGCAGTCCAGATTGGCTTAGAGCCCACAGCGATCCTCTTTCTCAGCTCCTCGAGTGCTAGCATTCCTTGTGCAGGACTTCTAAATGTACAGTATTGATTACATCTTCATTAATTATATTTATCAAATCTTCCTTATATTCTACATTTTGAGACATCAGCTCTGATACTAGAATCCGTGTTGACCCCGCACACATGAGCCCCTCAGTTCTCAGGAGCACAGTGCCAGGACCCGTCTGGGTTGCTGCCCATCGAACCTTGGGAGCCGCGGCAGGGCGGCCAAGTGCACAAGCCCGTGCTTCCAGTGCCTGTAACAATGTTGCCTGGCATGAGTTCATTCTAACACTGTCTCCATGCTTTTAAAGATTCAGATGCAGAAAGGCGACAGTGGATGTCTGCTTTCAACTGTTTCTCCCTCTTGGCTTGCCGCCACCCCCAAGGGCCCTGACCATGAGGAAACTCTCACCAGCCAGCTCCAGCCGCGTTGGCCACCAAGGAAGGCCCCGCACCTGTACTCTAACTCGACACAGGGACATCGCAGTCCCTAAGGAAGGTCCTCACGTGCTCGCGCCCACCCAGGGCACAGCTCTCGAAGCCTCCAGGATTGCACAGATAAGGACAGGAGGGAAAGGCCGAGGGAGGGTGAGACCACCCAGCTGGGGTGGGGCAGTGGTGGCCAGGTGACAGCTCACAGGCCGGGGCCTCAGCTGCAGTGACCGGGCGGTGACAGGCGCCCACACCAGGGCCGTGACCTGGTGCCAAAGTTCAATCCACTAGGAGCTGCTTTCCCCTATAATGAGGGTGGGGGGCCTCTGACTCTGTTTACCGGCTTCAGGCCCCGGATTTGTTTGCTAATCCACTCAATCTGCCCTGAGAACTTAAGTACAGAGCAGCTGAGAGGAAGATAAGCACTTCTGTGAAGTCTCACCTCCTTGCTTACTTTGGCGAAGGCCTACGGAACACACCAGTCTCTCTCACACAATAGATTTATTCTTGAGATGTCAGATCAGCGGCACCCAGTCCCCAGCACCTCCTGGGCCTCCACCCCTCTGGGGCTCTTTGTGGCCAGGTTAGCTGCAGTCCCGACACCCTCTCACGGAGATGCGAGGGAGTGGCACAGACACTGGGTGTAAACAGGCCCGACCCGAGCTGCTCGGGGGCCACGCAGGGGGACCTGGCACTTGAAGTCCATTTCCTTTATCTCTGGAGCTTTTCACCTTTGCAGTATTTCTACATTTTAAAGTGATTAATGAGCTGAGAATGCACAGCGCCGCTGAGGCACTTGATGAAGGACCTGCCATGTGCCAGGGGTGCTCTGGTTCTCAAGGCGTATGCCCACAGTAGGCAGATCAGCAGGGGGCTTTGTCCCCTACCACCCAGCAGTGCAGTTCTTGTAGATCTCACTGACGTGTGGGGTGGCTTGGGGCTGTCACCCGGGAACCTTCACGGGGTGTGCCCTGAATCCTTCGGTCATGTTCTGTCCAAGGACCACTCTGTACTTAATAAATATTGTCATTTCCACCCACAGACTGGGACACAGACGCTCTTGACAAACCTAGCTGTGGCGCTGAGATGCTACGGATGTAAACTGGGAATAGCTCGTAAAACCAGTGCAGTCTCCAAGATGCCTGAGAGCACGCTGAATGGAACCTCAGTGTGAGCTGTGCTCGGAGACCTGCGTCTCAGGGACAGGCGGCAGAATTTTCTCTTTAGACACTGGAGAGCAGCACAGCTTTACGAACTTCGAAAAGCAAAAATAAATTGAACAAAGAAATCAAAATCGACACATTTATCTCCTTTTCCCGAATGTGGATCTTCTGCCGGTGCCCTGTAGGCAGATAGAAGAAGGCGATGCTAGGACTCACCCTGGACACCCGCCTGCGCCGCTGCCGTGTGCGCCCTCCGCGGCTGCCTTCGCTTCCACTCGTATGACACCTCAGCTTACGCGAACAGCACCCAGGGCGCCGCGCACAGTAAGCACGAGTGCCGCCGCCCCGCTGGGATGGTGGGGAGGGCAACCGCCCACGGCTTGCACGCGCATGGTGGAAGTAGTTACCATGAGGTGAAGAGGGTTCAGCACCTTTGCACTTTTTTCTTGGAGACTTGTACATGATTGTTCATGTTCACTACCTGGTTTTCTATCTACAAACAGCCGTACCCTGCAGGTGCAGGGAGCCCTAGGTGTACCAGCAGCCCCGTGAGAAGCTGATGTGCAGGAGACATGGGAGGCCCAGGCCAGCACCTGCCGTCCCTCAGTGTCGCCTCTCGGGCCCGCCTGCATGGGACTGTCTGTGTAAACAATAACGGCAGGAGCTAGAATAAGACCTTGTGGGAAAGTGTGTCCTACACAGATTAGAATGCACGGCTACACTGCAAGGAGAACTTCAGCACGACATCCCCAGCCTCACGCAGACTCCCGGAAGACAGCGAGGTCTCCTCAGCCACCGTGGCAGGGGACTGAGCGGCCAGTACAACTAACTGGATCACTAGAATAGAGCAAAAATTCTGACTACATGAGGGAAGAAGAAAAGAGACAGAGAGAGAGAGAGAGAGAGAGAGAGAGAGAGAGAGAAAGAGAGAGAATATTAGGAAGAAATCCGTGAGGCAGGCCTCCAGTGACGTCAGCCCTGCTCATCCTCCCAGCAGGAAAGCTGTAACAGCAAGTGTGGATAGCCACCGCCCTCACAGGATACACCCTGGGAGGAGAACAGTATCTCAACGCTCATTTTGTAGAGAAGCAGAAATTGTCGTAGGACACTTTATTTTGTAAAATGACAGCTCTACCGCCACCTTCCTTCTGGATTTTCTTAATCATCTATGTATTTATTTAGTCATTTATTGTGCTGTACCACAGACAGAGCCAGGCTAGTCTACCAGCGAGCTAGATCACTTGCCCTTCTCTCTCTTCTGAAATTTTTATTTTGAGGCCGGATCCCGCTGCGCTTCTCTGCTGTGCCTTGCAGCCTCAGCCCTCCTGCCTCGGCCTCCTGAGCGGCACTTCGGTTGTAAGCTCAGGGCCGCAGCAGACTCATCTTTTTTCTCTTTTGAGTGTATTATTGACTAGCATTGGCTTTCCACTCTTGGGAAAGGTTTTAGTGCCATTTTTGGTACTTTGAAGTCCACAACAAATTCTACATGGCCTGAGAGTCACGGGACAGAGTCCTCCGCCTCCCCTCCTACTAATGATCTTGAGATATTTAGTAGCAGAAGAAGCCAAAATATGTAAATGTTGCAAATATCTAAGCCAAAAAGGTGGGAGAAATACACGGATGAATAACAAACGTTCTGTGGCAGCCACTCAACGGGGAGGTCTTTAAGGGATAAGTTCTATAAGGACCTTCAAGGAAAAAAGTTCTTCAAAAGCACTCCAGTATTTAGGGAAGGTGTTTGAGATTTGCCACTGGAGAATACAAGGCCAATGGAAATGGAAATGTACCATGTTTTTCTACCTACCTCAAAAACTAATAAATGTCAGAAATTCAGACTTGCATAATTCATTAAGGTAAAGCGTTCCATTTCCAAGATGCAGCAGATTAAGTTATTAGGTAAATGCAGGCATGGTTAGCAGTCTTTCAGGTAGCATCCGGGTACATCAAACAGCACAGGTCCCTTCCTTGGGGCGCTTAGGCGGCTGCAGCTCTGCATGGAGCAGGCACTGAGTGAAGCACAGAGCTGCAGCCCAGGGACATAGACAGATGTGGACTGTGTCAAGGCTAATGACCCGCCTCAAAGGTGGTGGCCGGACGAGGGCCGCACATCAAAGCAGACAGCGCGTGGAGCTGGCGCAAGGGCACTAGGGAGAGCAGGCCAGAGCAGCAGAGGCCTCTAAGTGGAAAATGGAATTCATGGAGCTGAGGGAGGAAGCACAGAACAGAAAGTCAGACTGGCAGGACTCACAGCTGGAATCCGGAGCAGGCTGGCTTGAGTAACCCGCAGGACCACACTTTCAAAAACAAATAGACCCAGAGTAACGTGAGGCAGCCCGGAGGTGGGAAGGGCCAGGCGGCGCAGGAGGACATGGGCATTGCCTCACGTTGGTTTGCAGGGAAACACAGAGGGTGACAAATGTCACAGCCACAAACAGCAGCACGAGATGCCACTTGCAGAGCGACACAGATCTGCCCTGGTTCAGTGCCCACAGGCGCTGCCCGTCCCGAGGCAGGGCTTCACAGTCCACCGGGCAGACCTGCCATCTGTCGCCAGCCACTGGCCAGCCACCGCCAGGGCCTCACAGATGGGCTGCGGGCACACAGAGCTCAGCGAGGCCCCGGGCATCAGGCAAGGCTGAGCTCCTTGTCTCCATGAACAAAGATCACTGCGCGAGTGGCCCCCCAAGCAGTGGTTCCCTGGGAACTACGCGTGCGTGTAGGCACCAGCAGATGAAGTGTGAGGGGCTTCCAGAGCAGGGCCACGTTTTAGGGTGCCGCTGACGAATTCTGTCCTGTGAAAAAGAATACTTTAGGGCAACTCACTTAGCTTATAACAGCTCTCGCATCTGTATCCCATAAACAAAATGTGCAATATTCAAACAGTGTACAAGACTTTTACCACATATGGCTCCAAATAATTCTGAATATTTTCAGAAAAGAGATCCATTCCCCAAAGTACAACTATTTTCAAAACTGAAGGTAACAACACCATCATCACCATCATCACCATCATCTTGACCTCTCCAACCACGGCTTTCCAATGATCTTTGGTAACTTGCTGGCTCTGACACCTCTGCACACCACACCACCACCTCTCTCATCACTGCGAAGTCGAGCTATCTCCAAAAGCATGTGTGTGACACGCGTGGCGTGTGCCTGCCATCACCGACTCCCAGCACGTGACCAGCTCAGCATTCTTCTCATGCACACCTCTTACGGCGCACTGCTCAGGCGTCCAGGCAGGACCTAGGGCCCCCAGCTCTCCACACCTTCTGACACCTGTCACATCCAGCTTCACGTGTTCTCATCAGCGTGACATCTGCTCCGTAAGGTGACCCTACTGGGACGGAAGAGGGAGTGCTACCGTGGAAGGAGTAAGCCTGCGTCTGGTTGCAGGCTGCACGTTCACGCCACATGGGTGGGCGTACTGATGGCCTCCTAACTGACGGAGCGGGTGCCCGCTGCTGCCCCGCCGCCCTCTGGCCACCTGGCCGGTGTCCAGTATCACTTTCCTCTGGTCTCTCTCTTTTAGGTGTGACCACACCTCCGTGTACAGCCAGGAGTTGGACAGTTTCACCTCAGCCACCTTTCAGGGCACTTTCCTGTTTCCTAGAGTCACGGACCCTCAGGGTTCTAGCCTTGCCTTTGACCTTAGTGACAAAACTTCCTGAGCCATTCCAGACACTGCCATAATGCCAAGATAATGCTGAGTTCTAAACCTATCGCTGCAGGGCTGGGGACATAGCTCAGTACAGTAAGTGTTTGCCTGGCAAGTGCAAGGTCCTGAGTTCAACACCTGGTGCCACTAAAAAAAACAAACAAACAAACAAAAAAATAGCTGCAGATGCAGCCAAGCCTCAGGTTGCAAGTTCAGGTCGCCCATCTGCCAGCATATCCTAAAGCCCACCAAGTTCATGCCCAAACATCAAATCTGAGTCCCCAAGCAGCGCTGTTTCCTGTCTCACTGGGATGTGTTGTACTGATTTTCCTAATCCATGCCTTATCTTCTAGAAAGTGCAGCCAGCAGGAAAGCAGGAGTGTTGGGCTGCCAGGGGCACTGCCCTCCGCAGGGAACCTCAGTGGAGGTGGAAGGCACCAATCGCCCAGCCCAGGGCTGCTAGCGCCAGCTCCGCACTAACAGTCACAGGGCTGCTGTGTAAAGCTACGGCGGCTTCTTATCTCCAGCAACTGTCTAGTGTACCATAGTTCACAGAGTTATTTTATAAATGCCTGCTACTGCAGAAACAATGAGTGAATTGCTATCATTTAGTTATTTAGTCATTTGTTGTGTGAGGTTCGTCTATTCTTTAAAAAAACCTCCTTTCCACCTACCACTGTAATCCATTTAGCTGAATGCTATCTTTGGTGAGTAGAAAAAAGCACAGCTGGTCCCACAGCAGTGTAATAACATGCTTATCCGCTTAGCCAGTGGCGAGGCAGAGGGCTCTGGAGATGCCCGCGTTCTGCTCACCGAGCCTAAGTGCTTAGCTAAGTGGCAGCAAGCAGCAGTAATGGTGAGGACTGAACCTGAGTGTCTCTAAAGATGCCCACGGGAGAAGGTGGGCCAGCCATCGGCACCAAGAGCTCCCGTGTGGCAAGAGCTCAGACCCTCAGGAAAGCCTGGGTGCTGACTCCTAACGCTCCCTAGCTCGGTCCCTTCTGTCTTTAACAATCTATTTTAACAGTCAGACTCAGGTGTTTTTCCTAATGCAGACATTCATCCTATCATTACTTTTTAAAAGTAGAAAACAATGTAGACGGCACTTGAGGATAAGAGGAAAGGAGGCAGGGAGAGGAAAGACTGCCAGTCGGTGCCAGCAGAGTCTGCAAGTGAACACAACGCGTGGCCACAGCACAACTCACCTTTCCAAATCACTTCAACATGATATACTGAAAGCATTTGGAACAAGGTGTCAGGACCCTTGGACCACCGGGTCCTGCTCACAGGGAGGAGCTTGGATGCCGGTAGGCCTGAAGCAGTGAGGAAAAGCCAAGCAGACGTGCTGGGCACAGCTCACAGCTCCACATGCAGATTCACCCGTCACGGGCTCATGTGGCCTCAGGAGTGCCTCTGTTGCCAAGCCAGATGTCTTGTTTACTCTTCTCTCCTTGCTAGGACAAAATACCTGACAGCCACAGTTAATGAAGAAAGGATTATTTAACTCATGGTTAGTGAAGGTTTCAGTCCATACTCAGCTGGCTCCAAGGCAGAGCGGCGCGTGGCAGGGGCAGCAGTTCATGGCAGCAGAAGACAGCAAACAGCAAGAGCAAAAGGGCAGGAGGAGCAGCGACATGGCAGCAGAGAGCAGGGGTGTCTCCCTTGGGTTGCATTCAGGCCATCTGCCCCAGGCCAGGTGTAGCAGTCATACCCATAATCCAGGCAGCACTCACAGCCATAATCCCAGCAGCACTCACAGCCATAATCCCAGCAGCACTCACAGCCATAATCCGCGCAGCACTCACACACACAATCCCGGCTCTGGATCACAAATTAATCACCAAGTCTAGAAGTCCACCTTGTGACTGCACGAGGCTTTGGTGGATAACTAGACACAGACCACAACGCCTGACGTGGCCTGTCTGTTGGTCATGGTGCTTCTGAGCAGGGAAGATCCCTTACTACAGTTTCCTTCCCATTTGGCAGGAGTTTGTTCATCCTTAAAGCCCTCCATGGCTGATGCCAAGTGCCCCATGATTCCTTCACTAAACACCTTTATGAAAGGTTCAGCTAAGATATTCCCCCACTTTCAACATTATACTTAAATGTTATTTGATTATGAATAACTTACTACCTAGTGGTTCGAACCATCGGGAAATGAGCAAAGGCATGTGCTATGGTTTGTGTCTAGTTGTCCCCCAAAAGCTTCATGCAGTCATGGGGCAGCTCTGCAGTTTGGGATTGATCCATGATCCAGTGCTGGGATTATGAGTGTGAGTGCCTTGGGGCGGATACTCTGCATACAAATGTAAGGAAGCGGGGAGAGGCTAGCTAGCTGCCTGAGCTGCTGCCACTGCCTTTGTTCTTACTCTTTGCCACCACCATGAAAGGCAGCTCTGTGTCACTATGGGCCACTCTGCCTTGGAGCCAGCTGAGTATGGACTGAAATCTCCACCAACTGTGAGCTAAATACACAGTTTCCTTCCTTTCCTTCCTTCATTTTGAGTGTCAAGTATTTGTCCCAGCAAAGGGAGAACAGGACAGAGAGGGTCTGCCTGGCAGATGGCACAACTGCTACGTGGCCACCTTGGAGACACATTTAGTTGACTGTCACACACTACAAGCTGAACTTGTGTAACTTAGCTCCTTTACACAGGTAGTCTCCAGCTCTCGCTGTTGGAGAAGGGCGCCCCAAAGCTCTGACACAGGACCCCACCTCAGCCTCATCCCACTAGAGTTTGCTGGCAGGAGGACGTCGTGGGCCTGGCCTTTCCTGAGGCAAGAGCTCCATGGCTGCGGTGGACACTGGCTGTGGTGGCAGGTGAGAAGGTCTCTGGGCTCTCTCACAAGGTGGCCTCCTACAAAACCCACCTGCACCTTGGAAGGCTGCAGTGAGGATGGTTCGTTACTCCATCCCTGGAGGGGTTCAGGAGGACACAGATTCAGAGGATCGGGATAGGCTTGCACAGGAAAGGGCAGAGGCTGCACAGGACCAAGCCGGCCTCGTGCTGAGCATGCCCACTAGCTCAGCAGTGCTTGCCCTGGATTACTGCCATGCAGGTGCCTGTCCACTCATGACAGGTTATTTCAGTGGGGACAAATCCAAACAAAGTGACATCCCAAGAGCCAGGGTGTGGCTCCAGTAGCAGAGCCACCCTTAGAGCCCGTACTGCATCCAACAGGAGCCTGCCACACAGCCGCGCTGGCTCCTGTGCCTACGCGATTCACACAGAGGGCGTCACTCAGCGGCGGCGTCCGGTGTTCCCTCCAATGTCTCCCAGTACCCAGTCGAGGTCAGTGATCTGGAAAGCTTTTGATATGCTAAGACATACAACATATTTTAAAGTTATTTGATGCTTCACATGCAAGGTCTGTGCTTTGATAAAAATGCACAATGTGACTGCATTCATTTTTAGGTTACTTATTATGACAAGCTCTTTCAACTTTAAAATACAATTATTCAAGATTGTACAATAACACGTTAGCTCTCTAGCTCTGGACAATGCAATGACCTCCTTGGAGAAACCTTGCGATGAACGGGCACACCGCTCACGGGCACTTGCTCCATGCCGGAGAACAGATGGCAATGTCTGAGAGCATCAATCCTTTTCTCTCTTTTCACTTTGGGTCTCAAAAATCACACATATATGATAGTATAAATGTGTCCTACAAATCTGTAAATAATGGTCACATTTACTTCCACATTGATACCTGTATGTATGCAAGAAGTAAAATAAATGAAAATTTCTTGCCTTACAAACTCTTCCGACTCTAGAAAGGATGGTCTTGTCAGAAGTGCTGCCTTCTTGGGACAATTCACGGAAGAAGAAATATATTTTGTCATCATCTGGGTTGTAGGTGTCAGGTATGGGGAAAGTTCCAATAAATTTTGCTCCTGTTTGAAAGGAAAAAGCTATATATTAAAATATCAAAATAGTCTGACTATCATAATACCCATGTCTTTCGCATATAAAACAATTAGCAATAAAATAAAAAGAATTCTGCGTAGGCAACAATGTGCATAAATAAATAAATGTAGAAAGAGGTGCTGGGCAATCCTGCAGCAGGCTGAGAGCGCTCTGCAGCCCAGGCTGGCCTTGAGCTTGTGGCGAGCCTCCGCCTCAGCATCCTTGTGGCCTTTTATGAAGAGCTTAGGAAAAGACACATGCATGTATTCTGAAGTTTGATATATAAGGTGTTTTTTGCTGCATTTTGTGCAATCCCGTGCACTCTTTTTCTGGGTTTATATCTTGTGTCTGACAGTAGCTGTAGATGTGCGCTCGGGTGAGCTACCCCTGCTCTCTCTACGCTTCCTCATTGGCGATGCGCAGCTCCCACAGCACGATGCGGCAGAAAGCGGGCAGGAGAGTGAGCGCACTCACACGCAGCTGGCGCTGAGCAGTGCTGGCTGGAGGCGGTTTACTGTGGAGCTTAAGACGGTGACGGTTGCCCTTACTGTTGTTCAACCACAGCCGAGGCCACTGGAGAACTGAGCACACTGCATGCTTCCAAGAACAACAAACTCTAGTGATGGAAAGGTGTCCATTGTACATCGCAACACAAAATCATCTTCAACGCAGAACACCCCTTCACGAGGCATCATTGCCAAGGGATTGCGTCCCAGTCCATGTGTCCCAGTCCTTGTGCCTCAGCATGTGTGTCTGCGCCCTCGTGCCTGAGCCCGTGTCCCAGCCCGTGTCTGTGCCCTCGTGCCTGGGCCTCTGTGTCCCAGCCTGTGGCTCTCAGCCCTCGTGCCTGAGCCCGTGTCCCAGCCCGTGTCTGCACCCTCGTGCCTGAG
>NDGN011471057.1:0-14664 GCA_002564285.1 Tympanoctomys barrerae | reverse complement strand
CGTAACATATATTTTTAAACCAGTAATTATATGTTCAATAAACTAAACAAAGGTTATTTCTGTAATCTCCATAAGCTCTTTTTCTGCCATAGCTATACCAGGGATTTTTTTTTCAGGTGCATGAGACCTTTAGATAGTGTTGGTATAGCCAGGAACTGGGGGCTGGGCTTTCTGAGAAAGTGCCACCACCGATTGCTGCCTTCTCTTAGATGAAGGACTCTTCCCAACTTGAGTGTGTGGAGCTTCAGTGGAGAGAAACTGTGGCCATCCTAAAGCCCAGCCCACTCAGTCAGAGGGGCACATTTCCTCTGAAGGAAGGGTGGACAGTGGCTGTGAATTGGTGTCACATAACTCACTCCACCAGTCTGCTGAGAATTTTTGGATGTGTAGAGGTGTAATAAAATATATTGCAAAATGTTAAAAATAATAATAATTATAATATATGATATTATGTCCCAAAAGGAATGACTAATCTGTGTAGAAAGTAAGGTAAATTATCTATACAACTACCATTTACAGAGTCTTTCCTTTTAAAGTTGTTTCTAGTGTTCTACAAAAGTAAGCTTTTCTAGAAAGGCAGAAGATTTTAGATTGAGTAGTAAGAGATGGTCTGAGGGTTACAGTAGTCGTCTGGTGAGTGGGAGAGCACAGGTCCCTTTCCCAACAGCTCCCTTTCCTCAGTGTTGTCCTTTCATCCACAGTTCCTGCCTTCTCAAAGCTGTCCTTTGAATCCCCAGTTAGCCTCCCTGGGAGCTGGGTGCCTAAGGTCCTTCTTCTGGGGCCCAAGGTCCCCTTCCAGTCTTAATGTGGTTGCTTTCTAGTAAACTGTGCCCACCTGGGCTACTCACACCTGGCTGAGGGGCTCACAGAGGGGAAGGCCCTCCTCTTCAACGCACGTGCTAAGCCTGGTAGCTGTCTGTGTAGACAGAAGAGATGCACCCCAGTCAGGCTCACCAACAGGTAACCAAGGTCTATGCATAAAGGAGATATATCACTTGGGGTAGTGACCATATTTTTAAAAAGCAATCAGAGAAAACTGCTCCAACATAACTCCCATTTCACCGAAGCTACTCCAGAAACAGAAATGGGGTGGGGGGCTGTTTTGGGGGAGGGTTGTATCATGTGGGGATGACTCAGGTTGGAGACAGGTGGATTCCATTTATGTGAAGTGGTCCAGGAGAGCTCTGAGATGGCTGGGAAGGGCAACAGTGTAAGGGCTGTCAGCACCTGACACCAGCTAGTCATCTCAGTTATTGCTGCTTGGACGGACCTGGACAGGTGGGAACACTGGGCGCCACCACTGTTAGCCAGTATGATGAAGCAAGCAGAGTGCCCTTGAGGTATTTTCAAATAAGAAGCTTCTTTTGTATTGTTTTAATCCTTGGATAATCAAAACGGACAGGGATCCCAAAGGTACAATGGACCAGATGGTAGGGGACACATCCTGCCTGGGAGAATGAAGCCCAACCTTGGAGAAAGCATTCTGGGCCCTCTTGACATCACGCAGGGACTTCTGACTCCCTCCTATCACAAGTGTCTGAGGGTGTCTTGACTCCTGCACACCTATAGGAGGACGTATTTGTCCACCTGTCTGCCATCTTCACGGTCACGCCTGCATTCTCTTGGGGCATTTAAGGTAAAGAAGCTGCTGTTGAACTGGGTCTTCAAGAGCTGAGTCTCACAAGGATTTCCACCCCAGACATCAACCTGGTTAGTTCAGAAGCTGAAATTTCTCATCAAAGTTGATTATCAAACAGAATGTATTTACTCTCCTACTTGCTTGGTATATTAAAATGGTGATAATAAACCCACAATATCCATTCTTAATCAAATTAGTGGCAATATTGTCTCCTATGAACACAAATATCCTACAGAAGGCATGGCCTGTCACAGATGCGAATCTCTTGAAATCATCTCATAAAAGGACAAGAGTCAGCAATGGCGCATCGACAGTCAGATGGCCACAGTGGGCCCCTGGGCTGCATGGAAGACTCAAGCAGTACATGCCAACCTTGCCAGAGATTTCACTTGTTAAGGAGGGGGAAGTGGGGCTCTATCTATTGATCCCCATACGTTCTTGGGTGAGGGTTGTCATTTGGGATTAGAAGTGACAGTGGTCAGTATTTAGAAAGTTCTGGAAGCCTCAGTAAGCCCCGGCGCACTGCAAGCAAAGGCGGAGATGAACCTAGGAGAGTCATGGAGTGAAGCCAACAAGCCAGTGGAGCATACAGGTATGGACTGTTCTCATGCAGGGACTCACCCACATTTGTCCTCAATCCAGGAGCTTAGCAATTAGCAATTTTGGCATTTGTTGTTCTATTTTAATAAATACATCCAATTTCATACCATTAGTTGTTCCACAGTTTGCTTATCAGACCTCATTTGCCTCTGAGGACCGTGCTCACATTAGGGACAGTTACTATTTCCACCTAAAATTAAAACCATTAGGCTACAGCTCCCAAGGTCAGCTCCCAGATTAGCACTTGATTCAAATGCCCCAGGGAGGTGACCTCAGTCACTTCTGAAGGATTTGCACAGCCAGGAAGTATTGAAAGAGGGAGGTACAAAGGAAACATGAGTCAAAGGACAAGCACAGCACAATGTTTAAAATAAGGAATACATATTTAAACTTGTTTACTATTCAGTGCTGATGCAGTGTGCTGGCAAGGCAAATTTTCAGAGATTCTCAGACATTGTTGGTGGTAAAATAAATAATTTGAGGCTTTCTTTTTTTATTTGAAAGAACAATTTGGCTAGGGATCAAATGTTTTTATCTTGTAGAAAACACTTCCAACAGGCACACAAGTTTCCATATCTGTGTTATCAGATTGTTATTTAACATAGCAGAGTTGGAGGCAGGCCTGTAACGTTGAGCTATGAGCCTGTGAGTAGGAGAAAATAAGTTCAAGCCCAGCCTGGGCAACTTAGAAACTTAGCAAGACCTCATCTCAAAACATACAAACAAACAAACAAACAAACATCGCAGTATGAAGGTTCAAATGTCACTACCATAGGGATACATAAGAGAAACTTTTTATTTTTAAATTAAAAAATAGCAAGTTTGAGAAATATACTGAACAAATTTAAATGCAAGATTTTAGAAGTAATAATGGGCAGAAGATTATATCTTCATTAAAAGTGTTTCCCAAGAATGCATGCTTGTTTTAAAACTACTTAAGAAAGTAGCACAGGAAATTTATAAATTAGAGTGCACTTTATGAAAGTGACTGATACATAACTTGGGGCCTTACTATGTTCAACTGAAATTTGATATTGGTTCTACTTTAAGATAAAAATTGTCCTTCTTGATTTTTTTTTTTTAAGAAAGGAAGAAAGTTTTTTTTTTTTTTTTGGTGGAACCGGGCATTGAATTCAGGCCTTGTGCTTGTCAGGAAAGCGCTTATTCTACTGAGCCATCTCCCCAGCCCTTGATTTTTAAATATCTTTATTTTATTTTATTTTATTTTATTTTATTTTATTTTATGGTGCCAGGAAGGAGCACTATACCCTTGTGAATACAACGCAATCACTATATCACTAAGTACAACCCTAACCCTTAAAAACCTAATTTTAGAAAAAAGAAGACCAGAAGGAAATGTAACATACTAATGATAATGATTATTTCTTACCGTAGGATTTGAGGTGATTTTTTAAAAGTATTAAATTAATTGATGTATTTATTAAGAAATAAATTTGATATGTTTATTACCTTAGTAGTTGTGTGTCTATTATTTAACAATTTGGTGCTAAGCACTGACTACGTGGTAACAATAGCTCATTTTATCAGCAATATATTATGTGCCTCTGAGACTTGGAGGAGCTGCTATAGGAACGAGGAGCCAATGAGCTGTCCCTGGACAGGAGAGACAGCACGGGCGCCCAGAGCACAGGGCTCTTGTGCGTGATCAGCTCACCTGTGAAGACGACACGCCCTCCTTCAGCACCTGCCTGAGTCTGGGCAAGTAGGGTACCAGGGCAGCATGGGTGAGAGTTTGTGCATTCCTTCCAGGCATACGCCAGTTACTCAAGATTGATGCCCATTTCTTGGAAGCTGGACGGTGGTCACCCACATAAGGACCCCGAGACAACCCGGGGGCAGTCTCTCAGTCCCTGACTCCAAGTTTACTGTTCTTGAAAGGAGTTTTTCCTCCTGGCCCATAAGTGAACGCTATCTATTTCCAAGAGACACTTTTCAAAGGAATATATCCCAATAAAATATCCCTAATGGGCTTATCTAGCAGGCAGATTCAATTAATAATTTGCTGTAGGATTAAACTTGCTACTTCACAGAGTGAAGTTTTAAAAGAAAGATCTACTATGAACTAAGGTACTACAAACTGGGAGGAAAACACAACACAGAAATGTCTCTTGGGTCATAATTTACCTACTATAAAAATGCATAACTGTAGCCCCCTTCCCAATCTGTAATTCCCATGGAATAGTTCAAATTCTGCCTTTTGTAAGGTGTTAGGAGTCCCCAGGACATGGCTTCATAATTCCCCAAGTATATGAATTTCTAAGCTGAGCTACTGAAACAATGCAGTGGAAAATCCTATTAATCAGTCAGTCCATGAAAGAGTGACCTTTTGATGCCTCATTCTTTAAGCAACTAGAACTCTTATAGGTTGAGCTATCAAATTCTCCTGAACATGAGCAATGGATGAAATCTTCTGGCATATTTTATAAAGTCCAAAACTCATAAATGATGGCATTGCTTTATGACATGGGTAGTAAATCCGGATTGATCTTTTCCATTCATGGGCCATGAGTGGGCTCCTGGAAGCCTCATCAGACAGGTACAAGCTGCCCTTGGTCCCTTCACATAAACACAGCTCTGAGGCTTCTGTTTCACATTCTCTGTTCTTCTTGTTGATTTCCTTATAAGAATCTCAAAGACTGAAATGAATCATCTACACTCAAGGAGTTAAGAACGCCCTGCAAATGTCATAGTAAAATCTCTCAAGCAAACAATTTGGATAAATCTAAGAGCCCATATAAACACATCCTGCTAGTCTCTGTGCCTGGAAGGCAGTGCTCATTCTAGTCTAGGTCAGCTGTGTTGGTAAATGCGGCTCTCTAGTTCCCAACATAAGGATATAAAAAGCTATATAATAAGAATAAGTGGAAAGTTCATAATGTCATCATATCTCATGGAAGATAAATCACATCTCCTTCCAAATAATTTGGTTGGACCAGATGTGCAGGGTCAATATCTATCTATCTATCTATCTATCTATCTACTTATCTCTCTCTAGGTAGGTAGGTAGGTAGGTAGATAGATAGATAGATAGATAGATAGATAGATAGATAGATAGATAGATAGATATCTGCAATGTCCTTGTAATATTGTAATGCAAGTAGAAATGATAGTAAAGAATGAAAACCACTGAGGCAATCCAAGCCAATAAGAACACAGTGGGGCATTCACTCCATGAGGGAAGAACAGTACCCAAGGCTCAGAGAGAGGATGCTGTGTTCTATTCCTATGATGAGCCTCCAGCTCTGTCCTACAGCTACATATAAGAGTGTGGCACAGGGCTGGGGAGATAGCGCAGTAGAATAAATGCTTGCCTGGCAAGTGCAGGGTCCTGAGTTCAATCTCCAGTACCAAAAAAAAAAAAAAAAAAAGTATGGCACAGGGAAAGCAAATAAACACCTTTCCATAGCTGCAGTCCCAGGAAATGACCCATCCTTACAAGCTCTAGGGCTCCTCTGTGTCTGCTGCTGGGTCCAGGCCAAGGATGAATGAGGAAAATGCCAGCCCTACCCAGAACAGCTCAACATGACACCCATGAAGCATCAGGAAAAGGTACATCCTAGATATCAGGCCCCAGCTGCCCCTGAGATTCCCCACGCTCTAAGACCTTGGCAACATGGAGGGATGGGATATTCCAGGGAGGTCATATTGCAGTCTGGGACGGTGTACCAGAGCAGGGACCTTGTGCAGATTTGTGTGACACAGTGGCTGCTCGTTTTCCAGGCCTGACATAGCTCACTTACATCCTGTCACCTTTGGCCTAATGAAGTCCATGTTCTAGTTCCTGACATCAGGGGCTATATTGTCTTTTGAGTGGATGACTGTATAGAAAGATCTACACATACAAATTCATGGTACAAATGAAGAGACTTCCCAGTTAGGAGGGGTGATAAGTCCCTGCCTACTAGAATACTGAGGAGCTAGAGCTGCCTGAGTTCATCCTTTTCCCAAGACTAACACCATCCCTGGCCCTGGGGGAGTTGGAACCAGCAGCAGCTCTGCCTTGCTCTTGCCACCCACCCGTGCCCAGCCCTGAGCAGCACCTGCTGTGGAAGGGGCTACTGAACAGCCTGGAAACCCTTGTAGACTGCAGAGGGAATTTGACGCTGAATTCACAAAGCCATTAGAGTGTTCATTATAATTATTTTCACATATAGGTTCCATTACTACCTTCTGTGTTCAGCTTCATTTTGTGAAGAAATCCAACTGGGCTACAATATTGTATCTGGCTCATTTTATACCCAAAAGCCAAAGCAAGAAATAAAAGCCATTGGCAGGAGATTCAAATATAACCTCTTCTACTCAAAATGAGATCTACAAATCAGCTACCATGTTGATCTCTTAACTTCAGAATAGTCACATGAATCCACAGATGCGGTAGCCACTAGCACAGTGATGACAAACCTGTGGTTCACGAGCCACAGCAGGCTGTTTGTATCGCTGACAGCTCTAACAGGTTCATCCTTACTGCCCTAGTAGATAAGATATTCCTGGGGGCTTTTCTAAGATTTAGACACAGTGGCCTGATGTGGGGACAGCAAGAACCTCCCCTACACAGGAAGGTGCTTCCTTAAGCATTCTGGGTGGCCTTTTCTTCTCAGGGACCATTCTGCCTACCCCTCAGAACTTCTCACTCAGAGTAGGAAGAGAGGCTCAGGAAAGCTGGCCACGCACCTTGCACGCTTCTCATTTCTCCCGTGAGACAAGAAACAGAGACCCCTTCCAGGCTGGCTTACTTTCCTGACCTCAAACTTGGTACGTGAACATCACTCAGCCTGACACGAGTGTCTCTGCCTGCTGTGCCTCCTCAGGAGCCCTTGGGCTGCCGGGGTTTCTTACCCCTCTCTCCAGGAGCATGTCTCGGAAATGGGTTGCGCGCTCCTCCAGGGGCAGGAGAATCTTGGCAGGCGGTGTCTGTGTGTCTTTCTCCTCGTGCTCAGCTTCCTCCCGACAGGGACTCTCACAGCCTTCCACCCTTTGGGGACATAAGAGACAGAGAGTTAAACACACGCACAGAGCCCCAGCTGGGTTTCGCATTCAAAAACCCCTCTCAGACTTAACTCCTTAAGAAAAAAAAAATGCACTTTTTAAATAAAGCCAGATGCAGTTAGTAGGGCAAGGATGGAAATTTTTACTCTTGATGTGCAGACCACTTTGCTGCACTTGGGGCCACCGGGTGAGGCTGTGGCCCTGGCAGATGGGCAACATGTACCAGCTTAAGAAGCTGGAGGGCACATGTAGGGAGAATTCAGGTAGTGCCATCCAGGGTACCCCTGGGCAGGACCCTTACCTCAGGTCCCTGCATTGCCTGGGCCCTGAGGCCACTGCTGCATAGACGTAGCCCTCAAGAGCATGGAGGGACAGCAGGCCTTCCCACTGAATACTCACTGGCTCCCTACGTTATCGGATAGACGTGTGGAAGGCAGCAACTGAAACAGAGTGCTGCACTGAGACTGAACTCAAAGAGGAAAGTTAGCAGCGAAGAGGGAGGCTGGGACCTGTCCTGGCACAGAGACTTTAGAGGAAGGGGACCTCAGGACCCTGGAGAAATCTTCATCTTCCAAATTGACGCGTGGCTTCAGCCACGGGCGAGGACACTGACCATGCTGGACAGGAAAGTCATAGGACCAGGCCCTGAGATCCTATGGAGTGCAGGATCTTTGGAGGTCCCTCGCCAGGCTGGCTGGCTCAACACTGCTTCTTTGGGGTTCCCAGTGGAGTCATGGGTCTTCCTCTCCTGGAAGGAAGAGCAGGATTGGCCCTTCTCAAACACAGACACTATGTTTGCATTATTGTCACAGGTCCCTTGACAATCAAAGAAAATGATTGGCCAAATGCAGTCAGCTCTACTCTCACACCTCCCTTCTCCACCTCCCTGGCATCAGATGTAGCAGCAGGTGAAGTGCCTCTGGTACTTGTAGATGAAGCGTGCTTCCCCTCTGTGCTGAAGAAGTGCCCTGCAGTGTCCTGGAACACAACTTCAACATGCCCACTCTGAGCTCCTTGGGGGCCCGCTCCTGGCCTGGCTCTGCCTCACAGCAGTCCACAGCAGTGAGTAGCCTCAGTGGCCAGTGTGATGGCTGGAGGTTCGCTGACCAGTTCCAGAACCTGGACATCGCTGTGCAGCACCCTTGTCTCTGCTGCGCTTGGGTGAACTGGGAGTAGAGCTTGTGCAGAAGGGCATTAAGGAGCAAAGTGATTCTGCCTCCTGCTCAGGGGATGGACCCTGAAGAATAATAGTTTTCCGAAGTAGGGCCTCCCCTACTTGTTTTAAAACCAGTATCATGCCTCAAGGTCTGGGCTTCCTGCCTTCAGGTTATTGATAAATATTCTTTCCTAGGCCAAATTACTCAGCTCCCTGAACTTTGCAGTAGCCTTCCATATTCATCTCTGCACTGTGTGATTTGAGCAAGAACTCTGCTATATTTGTTTCATCAAAATCCCCATCCTTGACATTTGATACCCTGGATATCTAATTAGGCTCCTTCACCTCCTCTTCCTCCATCCGCAGAGGTCTCACCACCCTGGCCTGTCCCCAGCTTAGCCAAAATTCCTTCCTCTCTCAATTTCCTTGTTGGCAGTTCCCTACCCATAAACCACACCCTGCTCCTTGGCTACAAATTTCTGTTTGTCTCAGCTGTAGTTGGGACTGAACTCGGTTCTGTGCCAGGATCTCTTCCCCTCGGATACACTAGTCTTCACTAGGACATCTTAACACTTTACGCAGCTCTGGGTTTCTTTGATATTTAGCAGAATGTTCTCAGTGGAGTAATTTTGTGCCTGAGAATACGTGATAATGTCCAGCTTCATTTGGAGCTGTCATAGCTGGGGAGTGCTACCAGCTTCTAGGAGTGGAGATGGGGGATAATGTTAACCAGAATGGCCCCCACTTCATGAGGTCACGCAGCCCAAGTGGGTCCCCCAGGAAGATGTGGGCACCAACTGAAGCCCCCACTGCTTTCTTTGAAAGACCAAAAGCAAGGGATCATTTAGCTGCCAGAACTGGACCAGTCCAGGTCTTCTACACCTGCCAAGTACATACCATTTTTGTTATTGTCTGCCCTACGAATTGTAGAAATGAATCCGTTACCACTTTTAGCTGGTGCTGAGAATATCCCATACTCTCTGCCTAACAAGGGGCTTTCATGCATGAGGCTGTGATATGGATCTATCCAAACTCACACGAAAAGAAAGCAAAAGGTTTACTCCACCCACTTGAGAAATTTATTTATAGACTCTTAGGAAAAACTTACATTCTTCTTCTATTTTGGGAAATTTTGTAAAAGGCAAATTGCCAATAGATTTTCAGTTGCTTTATATTCTAAAAGGGGCAATTAAGATTTCTTTGTAGTACATTTTCATTTGTTAAAAATAGAAGTGTGCAAACAAGGCTCAGACTGTTGTAACTTGAAATAAGATTAATAGAACACTGTGAGCACGTCAGTGATCACATACGATGGTTTACTCAACACTCTTCTGAATCACGGGGTGCCTTCCAGGGGCCTCAGCTAACAGCTCCGTTAGAAGTGGTCAGAAGCAAATTCGACCTACTAAATCTGTTTGTGGTATTCTTAGGGCTTCAGGCTTTTGCACTTTGTTGCAGAAAGCTCAGTAAATTGATTCATTGCATTGGGAAATGTTCTGTGCCCCATGTACGGTTGAACAGGCTGGTCTTTTCCAACCTCTTACCACAGCGAGTGTTGCCCAAATACCAGCCCACGGCTCTGGGGCTCCTCTGAGGGCCAGCATGCTCTTTGCTTTTCTTCTGTTTTTTCACTTCTGTTTGTAGACAATGCAGTGATCACCCCAGCCTCAGGAGAGGGATTTTTCCTCCCAATTTTGTCTCTCAATCCATCCCCCTGGGCACATCTGCCTTTATAACCAAAAAGGCTAATAGAACCACAAAAGAAGTAAAAGAGAGAAACCAAGGCTGGCTACCTTGCAATTGGCCACAGTGCCCCCAGTTCCTTGTGGAGAGAGAAACTGCTGTCAGAGCTCCTGGCTCTGGAGGATAAGCCCACTGCAGAGGTGCCTGGGTCCAAGTGTGGGCTAAACTTTGGAAATAGAGATTTGCTATACATTTGATTTTTGGTACTCAGCTATAGTAACACAAAGTGGGTTAAGATACCTGGGGACTTCTTAATCCCCCATCTGGCAGCTGCTTCACAGAGAGGGCAGTCTTGCTGGGATGGAGCCCCTGGCCTGAAGGGTCTGCCTATCTTGGGGCACTGAGCATCAGAACTGTGCAAGCCTGTAGGGTGTCCAGCTGGTGTCAGAGAAATGCTGTCACAACACAGGTCCAATGGTTTCTGTTTCGTCAGCCATTCCTGGAGGCCCTGCTGTGGGGCTTTTCTCGTTGCTTCCCTGGAGGTCTGTGTTCATACAGACCTCCCACCCCACACAGCTGTAGTGAGACTTGCCAAGGATTGCTGCCTGGAAGTAAGTGGACAGGGGCATAGGGGACCCTCCTTGTCACTGCCTGCCAGGGGCTCTAGCAGCCCCTGTCCCAGATGCTGAGCCAGAGGAGCTCTCCTGCTGAGACTCACACTAGGCAGGAAAGATCAAGAGTAACCCCCAAGCAGTGGATGAGGAAAGGGTGGCATATTCAGGGATGCTGACTATCTAGGAAATTTAAAAAGAAAGCAACAGCAAAGAAACTGAGAAAGAGCTAGTCTAGGCTACCTGCAGCAGGCAGGACACCCATGAACGAAGGCTGCAGTGAGGTGCAAGAGCCCTGTGGAACCCCAGAAAATGTCCTGGCCCAGCATTTCACACAGTAAAGGCCCCAAGGAAGGAGCACCAAGAATGTCATGGAGACACCAGCAAGGTCCCGGAGCAGGTGAGCCACAGGAGGGTAACACACAGAGGTGGTCAGTGAGGGGCCAGGACTCTCTGGGTCCTAACCATGGAAGGCATGTGACCTTATACTCCAAGAGACATGGGACCCCTGATGGCTGGAAGAAAAGGGAGGCATCCTGACCTCCATCTCTCCCATGGCCTGACCCCTTCCAAGACTTTCCTGTCTGTGCAGCCAGGCACCTTGGAGCTGTGATGCACATAGACAGCTCAGTGGCGCTTTCTCCTACCCAGCCTGAGCTGGCCCATGACATGTGGCCAAGACTTCTCAGTGACAAAGCTTCCTGCATTTCTTCAAACAACTCCTGAGTGACAATTTCTTTGACATTTTAAAAATCATCCTTTATCCCAAGGGAATCATAATCTGACAGCGGCTGCTTAGAGGAGAAGACACACTACAGGAGGAACAGGCGTTGGCAGACAGCGTGCTCTGGGTGGAAGCCACCAGTGGGTGCAGTGACCCAGTCTGCCGCCACTGCCTCCTAAGCAAAAGCACTGTCTCTTTGGTTTTGGTTTTTGTATTTTTGTGGTACTGAAGATTGAACACTGGACCTTGCTCTTACAAGGCAAGCACTTATACCTCTGAGCTACCTCTCCAGCCCAGCACTGTTTCTTTGATCTACTGTTGTTATAAGGTTAGTGCCAATTTGCACAGGATGCCTGGCCTCTGCTCAGTGTTTGTCCACCTTCTTTGTGCGTTGAGTTTCAACATAGCAACAAGGCCGTATTTTAGTGGACATAAAGGGTCTGTTTTAGGAATCAGACCCCAAACTATAGAAGGCCATCTAAGATATATTTATGTCTTATTCATTCATTTTTCTCTCCTCTCTCTCACTTCAACATAGGAATTTTGGGAGGAGTCAATTCCATCCGTGACAAGGTCTATCCTAATTGGGCAAGAAAGCTGGACATTACTGGGATTGTTCCAGATCATTTATATGGTCAGTGAAAGGCCGGATATGAGGAAGCTGAGGTTTTCTGGGACAAAGTGGAGGATGGAGCAATTCATCTTCCACAATCCCGGAAATGACCACCATGTTTCATGAGCTTTCTGGGAAACTCTCCCCATTGGTCTGTGTACAACCTCAGCTTCTCCATGGCATGCTGCCTTCCTGGCTGGCTCCTTGGTGCCTTTTCCAGTGTCTTCAGTCACAGGGCCAGGGTACCCAGCTCTGTGAAACATTGCCTGTGTGTTCAAAGCACACAGCCTAGCAGGAGAATGGCTTTGTGTCCTCTTTTTCCCGCAGCCTGATTTGAATGCCCCGGGCCACCATCCTTTCTTCTTACTTGCCTGGAGCATCTCTCTCTGCTTTGCTCCTGTTCCCCAGTGGTCTTCCCACCTTGTGTCTACCCCCAAATCTCAATGTGGCTTTTGCCTGCTCTCCTGACTGTCTCCTGAGGACTTGGCTTTTAGGGCCCAACACACAGTTAAGAAATGCTTGCTAGATTGAGTTTGTTTCTTATAGCTTTCGCGAAGGATGAAATGCAGGTGAGCTCCAGGGCCCACCTCTCTAGAGAACCAAGGCTACAGACTTCAGCTGCATCATGGTGCATGGGCCCCAGGCCTTCTGGCCCATCTCATCCCAGTTTTATTGGCCTACAGAAAGCTGACTGGGATTTTCCTAGCATGCAGTTCTTGCTGCATCTGTGTAGGCCTTCTGAATGTTCAATCACTGACTGACCCTTATGGCATGCCAGGGAAGAGCGGACAGCAAGACCCAAGGACTCAAGCATGGCTGGAAGTCCCAGTTAGTCTCAAAAGATCTGGAAGTCAGGGATGAGCATTAACATCCCTAAGCCACACCACTTTATCTCCCAGATGGTAGCTACGATATAAAGAAAAGATCTGCATTGTAGGAATAGGAAAGGAAGCAGAATGAAGGGCACTAATTAAAATTTTGATTTCCATATTTTCATAGACCTGGGTCATTCCCACTGAGATGCCGCATGTTCCTAGGCCAGTCTCCTAGTGTGACCAACACCTCATTACTTCTCTCCTTTGTTTTCATCTGTGCAGTTATAGTAGCTAACCCTGGAGATTTGTTTGCCAGAATTAGACGAAATAAGAACATCCGATATTTGTTTACAACTCTGTATAGTAACTCTAAACTAAGAGGATACATTTTAATTTATTTAGGACAATAGCACATAGGTAAATAATACTGATGACAGTGTACTGAGGAGGGGATGATGGTGGGAGTGGTTGTGGTGATGGCGGTGATAAAGGGGATGATGGGGCATTGGTGTTGGTAATGATGGTGGTGAATAATGGTGTTAATGGTGTTGCTGGTGGTGGTGGTCGTGGTTGTGGTGGGAACAATGCAGGGGCAGTGATGACCATAATAATGCTAATGTTATTGTGATAATGAGGACGATAATGATGATAATTGTGATTCTTCACTGGTCCTGGAGGCTGTTGATCATCTGCACCAGATATTCCTAGGCTAGCTTTAGCCCTCTGTTCATCTGGGCGATAGCTCACTTTTTATTTGATTTAATGGCTGGGAAGAATTGTTCTGTCTTCCAGCAAAGAGACCTGGGAATTTATCATCAAACTCTCACCAGCCTATAACTTCAGTGTTAGACACAATATAAAATTCTGCAGGAATCAAAGTTTCTGTGAATCTTTTTGCCATGGGGCCTCAGACATCCTATGGTGCAGTTGTAATAAATGATCTCCAGATGAGATGCAATTTAAAGGATCTGTACTCTGAGTTTTAGCCTAAGTGGTGCGCAGTACAGAGGTGGGATTCTGCAGCTGTAAGGCAGGTTGGCACATCAAGTAGAGACTACATGTCCCTGGGCAGGAAGAAAGCACTGGGGCATTGATTCTGCCCACACAGCGCTGCTAAGGTGGAGATTCCAAGGCAAGGATGACAAGCGATGCCTCCTGATGAACAGCAGTCGAGGGCCAAACTCTAGCTGTGCATGACTGGTGTGATCCTGAGCAGGAACTGTGCAAAACTCAGTAGGCTTAGCAGGAAGAACTGCTCCCATTGGCTGTTCTCTGAGGTGAGAAGGGTGAAACTTTCCCAGTATAGAATGGCAGGACTCTGGGTTAAACAGAGACTCAGAGTCTAGCTGGAAGAGCTGAGCCTGGCTGGGCAGACTGGGACCTCCAGAAGCCTTTCTTCCCTCCCCCAACCTCCTGCTTGTCTATGCTCCTTGACTATGACTGCGCAGCAGCCCTGCCCTCTCCTGCTTTCCTTACTATTTTTACTTCTCCCCTGAGCCCAGGTTCAGGTCCCCAATGTGGGCGAGCTTGTTGGCCCTAATGACATTAGCCTAGGAGGATCTGTAAGTTTCACCAAATCCCTTTTCAGCCGTGTCCGTGACCAGGCAGGTCCTTCCTGGCTGCACAGCTTTCCTGTGTCTTCATTGTGGTCCTATTTATCCATCTTGTTCTGTATTTTCTGTCCACGCAGCTACGGTTGTGCAAATCAATTGTGTGACAAAAACAGTACTAGGGAGTTGGGAAGAAGGGAGAGAAATCAGACCACGTGAGCCGGGTGCTCATGGCCCAACTGGCAAAGGCCCATGGAAGCCTGTGT
>NDGN011471054.1:0-18128 GCA_002564285.1 Tympanoctomys barrerae | reverse complement strand
TAGGGCTCATGTTGGGGCTGTGCAACCTGGCGATGGAGGGGGACATCCTACCTTGCATGGAAGTAGGGGCTGGACTTGGAAGGTAGGTGGTCATTGGGACTCTTTGGGCCTTGGAGACCAGGAAAAGCTGATAGGCTCTTCAGGAAGAGTGTATGTGAAGCCTTCCCTGGGGTAGGGTCTATCTCTTGGCTGTCTGCATGTCCACCTTCCCATGTGTCACCTTTTCTATAGGCCACGTACAACTCCTGGGGATGCTGGATATCCTAGTCTATTCCTTCAGGGTCCAGTAGAGGGAATACTAAAGGTGGCGCCACCTGTTATTTTTCTTTTTTTCCAAAGGGAAAAATTTGAGTTTGCAACTGAAAGCAGCTGCTGGCCTTGGTGACATGTCATGGCATCAGCCCTCAACAAGCCTCAGCTTTCAGGATAAGGGAGGCCAGGCCAACTTTTGGGGATGTTTTGAGATGACCCTGCTCATGGTCTGGGGCCCACCAGGTACTCAACACCTAAGCCCTCAAGAGACATCCCTCATGAGTACTTGCTGTGGGCCCAGGCCTATGAGGCTGACTCACGGCCCTTCTGAGAGTCCCAGAGGAAGCAGAACACGAACAAGATCCTCAGATGGGAAGACAGTTAAGGGCGGTGTTTCAGAGGGGGCACAACTTGAGGTGGGGTCTTGCCCTCCTCAAGAGGCCAAGGGTGAGGAAACTCGTCCAGGGCCCCAGAAGGCATCCCCTCTAGCTTCCACCATCCAGCATTGCTACTGGGACCTTGCACAGAACTAAGGTAAATAGCTGAAGAGTACATCTTTCCTCAAGGAGCTGATTCTGAAAGCCAGCCCCACAACCTTTATAGTACACATAGTAGACCCACAGGGGATCCAGATGAGAGTGTCTGTATACTTTAAAGATGATTCTGACTGGGAGGTTGGGCCACCTGGCTTCTGCCTCCAAGGGCCAAAACTCACCAGGCCTGAAGGGAGGGCTGGTGAGGACATTGAGATCTATTGCAGGATGGGCTAGAGAGGAAACCACTGCACTCACAATCACTCTTGGGATTCAGCACTGAACATTTATTACAAATCCTATGTCCCAGATGCAGTCAGGAGCATGGTGTTATTGTGGGGAACAGAGAAGATAAGGCTGGGGTGCTTCCTAAAGGCAGAGTCTGACACCGTGTGGCCATTTAGGAGCCAAGCAGGTGCTGCTGTAGTGAGAGCTGCAGCCAGGGCTCAGGAGCCCAGGAGTACCATAGCAGAAGCAGCACACAGGTTGGTTTTAAAGGGACAGGCCTCTGCTGATGCCTTACCCAGCCCCACGCATCAGGACCAGGCACTGAATGCAGGCAAAAGAGGGCAGGGCCCAGGACAGAGTCTAGGTAAAGCACAGGCCTGAGGCAGGCAAGGCCAGGCAGGAGACAGAGTGGGAGTTCTGGAGAGGGTCTGGTTGGGCTGAAGTTCAGAGGATCAGAGGAAAGAGGAGTGCCTCAGGACACAGGATTCGGTGGGCTTAGGGCCAAAGCTCAGGTGAGGCCTCTGGGTGAATGAGGCACTAGAATTCACCTGGGGGCAAAGGCTGGCCAGATCCTAACGTTGAAGCTACCAGCTAGATGGCCTCTGGTAAGTCCATTAGATGAGGCCATAGGGCAGTGATGAGTAGGTAACCTTTTAGAGTGTTTAATGATAACAATCCCCTGGCTACAACACATGTGCCATACACTCACCACTATTGCTAGGAGGAAACTTTGGAATTACAAAGCTATTCAAGCAGGAAAAGCCTGTTTTGTCCAGGAGACACTGGGAGGAAGACCCCCTAATCAGGCATTAATCTCACAGCCTGACAGCACTGACCTCCAACAGTCATGCCTGGCTGGCTCTCTGCTTGCCCTGCTAGTCCCTTGTCCGGATGAGCCCAGCACTCCACAATGGCCCTCAGTTGTCTGGTTCCAGTGTCCACTCTGATAGCCACTGCAGGTAGGATGCTCGTTGAGCCTCAGTCTCAGTGGAACCCTGGCTTGGTCCAGGTAGGGGTACGGAGGGATTACAGGGACCAGAGTCTTCATCCATGGGTCCAGGGTCAGGGGCAGCCCGAAGGGCCTGGACAAGTTCATCAAGAGGTTGAACCAGGGTGTGGGGGCACCAGCAGGCATCTAGAGTGGAGAGGAAGGGGTCCGGCGTGCAGGCCTCCACACACTCAGCCAATGTAGGGATGCGCAGGTAGAATGCATGCAGCATCATGCGGAAGGGCTGGTCCTCCTGTCCAGTTGCCTGCCCATATGTCAGATCACCTACAATAGGATGACCGAGGGCACTGCAATGCACACGCAGCTGGTGAGTCCGGCCTGTGGGACAGGTAGAGGTCAGGTTGGAATGGATAGCTCTAGGCCCACACACCACCCAGCTTGTATCACCTCCAGAAGGGTCCC
The DNA here is from genome assembly GCA_002564285.1 of Tympanoctomys barrerae. NCBI lineage: Eukaryota > Metazoa > Chordata > Mammalia > Rodentia > Octodontidae > Tympanoctomys > Tympanoctomys barrerae. Next base: position 15,704 of record NDGN011471054.1, on the reverse strand, counting down.
TTGCTGTAACCTTGGAATCTCAGGACTACCCTTTGGGATGGAACCCTTTGTCTTCTACTATATGTGAGACATCAAGTTCCAAGACAAGAGACTATTCTGGAGTTGTTCCTGGTGAGGGCTGAGCTGGGGCACAGTTGGTCCTGCTGGAGATTTCAACAAAACTTTCCCAGCAGGAAAAAGCCAGCAGACCTCATCATTGGTTGTGTCCAGGTAATCAGGTGACCCAGGTAAGCCACAGGGTTTCTGTGCCTCAGCTCACTGTCTTACATAACCCAAGCCCTCCCCTGTCCTGGACAGACCTGTCAGTGGCTTCAGCAGCACTTTGGAGACAGGATTGCCGTCATACAGCCCATGCTCCAGGACCAGCAGTTCTGTGAGACTTGGTTTTGGGTTCTCGCAACCTAAGTGTAGAGGCAAGGTATATCAACCCCTGACAGGTTCACCCCAGATGGCCAATTCCGTGCAAGGCCCTTGCTGGATGTCTGTCTTGACCCCAAACCCTGGCCATCATACCCTGAGTGCCCTCAATGCACATGGTATGTGTCCGGCCCTCCGTGCTGTTCCTGCCAATGGCATAGCTGACTGTTAGCTGGCTCTCCTGGATGTGGCCCCGAACCTGCCAGGTAAGGGATATCACATGTTGCTCAGTAGGCCATTCAACTGCCACTGGGAAGCCTGCTTGACATCCAGGTGGCCATGTGAGGGCTGTGAAAGTAGGTAGGAGTCCTAGGTACCTCCCCCTCCACACTTACCAATGCCAAGTAAGCCTTGGTGACACGCCTCTCCTTGAAGCACCTGTAAGCGCTGCCTGCAGCCGCCTTGTTCAGGGCCACACACAGTGCCCCACTGGTGGAGAAGTCCAACTGGTGGCAGAACCTATGGAGGGCAAGGAGCAGTGAGACCTAGACACTGCTGGATGGTGGGCAGTGCCCGCTGGCAAAGTTTAGCGTCTGAACAACTTCTTTCTAGTGGCTGCTGCTATGGGACACTTGTGCAAGGCCACATACCTGAACCCATAGCACGTGTCAGGGTCAGCCAGTTCTGGAAAGCGGTGTCGAAGCTGTTTCTGCAGTGTCAAGGTTTCCCGCCAAGTCTTGCAGTCAATGCGCAGGTCCCAGTGTTTGTTCACCACAAGGAAGTCGCTGCTCTGGTACACGATAGACAAGTTCTCCACGCTGCCCGGCTCCATGGCAGGGCCTGCTGCGAGGGTGAAAGTGAGCCCAAGTTTCTGAACAGCAGTAGAAACCAGGAGGGATGTGTGCACCTGCAAGGTGGGAGCCCTTTCTGTCTCACCTCGGGGAGTGTAGGGGGAAAGGGGCGAGGTAGCATGCTGGCAGGTGGACGTTGGTCCACCTTGCTCTGGGCTACTTCAGATCTGGGAGGAAAAGCTGAGCTGTGGGCCTTCCCCAAGTGGTCAGAGAGCACAGGCGCCCCCGGCCCCGCTTGTGCGCGCTCTGACGGGTAGGCCCCCGGATCCGAGAACCTCTCGCGCCCCTACCTCAGGACTAACCTGCAGGCTGCCTGGGCCTAGATGTCACTTCTAGTAGTAGCTCCCGCCGGCGTTCCCAACCCCAGCACCTGGGGACCCGCGAGTCCCACCTTCTCCCCGCCCACTGCCTGCCTCGCCGCGGACATGCGGCCCTGCTGGCCAATGGTGAGCGCTCCAGGCCCTTGCTGTGACCACTCAGCGAAACTTGGCCCGCCGCCTTGTGCGCAGCCCCGCCCCTGCCCTGCTGAGCAATGGCGAGCGTCGCTCGGCACGCCGGTCACTGATTGGCGGTACTGGGACTCTCGGGGTGGGGTTAGAGCCTATTGGCGGCTGTGGCGCGGGAGGTTTGGAGATCGCGGGGCTTGCAGTGGGCCGAGGTTAACGTCCCCAGGATTGGGGCTAGTTTAGGGTGCCATGGAGGACTATGAGGATGAGTTGCATGGTGTGGAGGATGACTTCCACAGCCAGTTCGCGGCAGAGCTCGAGGTGCTGGCCGAGCTGGAAGGTGGGTGCTCCTACCCTCCCCTCCAGGGACGCGCGGCGGGCGTCTGGGAGGGTTACGCGGAAATAATGCCCAACTTTGGCCTGGAGCGCTCTGGGATGCCAAGACTTTCACTGCTGAAGGTGGAGCACGGCTCGTGCACTGGACATCTGCTGCGACCGCTTTCTCTGCAGGTACGCCATTCCTGCGGCCCTCTGGGACCCCACCGCCAGCTGCGGCCAGGCCCAGGCCCACGTTCGAAGAGGCCATCGCTGGAGGGGATGCCGCCATTCGTCCCTGTCCCCCTGGTTCTCCAGGCAGCAGCAATCGAGGTGCCAGAAAGCGGAGAGTGGATGCCGCTGCCCCCAGCAAGGAGCCCTTGCCCCACAGTAGGTCCACGGGCGGCTCCTATTTAAGGTGGGGGTGTAGTGGAAAGGAACTTTTGGACCATCCTTCTGTTGTGTCTCTTCAGCTCCCAAGGTCAAGCGATCCAGGCTAGAGGCCGTCAAGAGACTGAACTTTGGGCCAGAGCTGGAGGAGCTGGAGTTTCCTGACTCCCCACCAAGGGCCATAACCCCCCCACTGAGTCCTGAAGTCCCTACCGAGCTGTGGGGTTCTGGGTGCGTGGCTTAGGGCACCCCTTTTCTTCTTGTCTGTCCAAGAGTCATTTGGAAGGATTCTGTTTCTTCGATGACATCCTGAGAGTGGGAGGCTAGTGGGAAGTGGGCTGAGAGGGGGTCCAGGTGCCCCATCCCAGTGTGACAGGAGACACAGATAACTGAGACTGAGCCCTGTCCCTTCCCAGACCTATGGACACTGATGCAGATGCAGGTCTCACACAGACCTTACATAACACCCACAATCCTGTCCTGAGGCGGCCCCCTGTCTTGGAGGATTACATCAATGTGACCTCCACAGTTGGTGATCGGGCCTTTCTGGTGCTTCGTCCTGACTCCACAGGCAATGGGGTACAGGTGGGTACTTTTGTAGCTACAAGTGTGGGTCTGACTGTGGCTGTTGTTTAGGGTTGGCAGGTTAATTCTGCCTAGGAAAGGGTGTGGGCCTCATGTCCACTGCAGGCCTCTTGACAGACTCATGGGCAGGTTTTTGCTGTTGTTTTGGTGGAAATGGGGATGTCCATGCAGCCCAGAAACAGGAATGCAAAGCTGCTGAGGAAGCGACAGCCTTAGTAGGCCCAGCTTTCCAATCCCACCCTCCCATGTAGGCCCCTATTCAATCCCTTTTCTGCCTTTTTTTTCTACCCCTTAAAGCTGCCTCCCTTAGATTTGCTCTCTGTTGTGGCTTTCATCCCTGCTGTCCCTGGCCTGACAGTTTCATGTGTCTTATACATGTAGTCCTGAGGGCAGAGATTTTGGGTGATCTCATGGCCTAGGACAGGATCCAGAGGTGACTGCTTCCTTCCCCAACCAGAGCCCCCTCTTGGATGTCCGGTGGCGAGCCCCTGGCCGACTAGACCTGCTGGGTATTTCCTTTGCTTCCTTGAAGGAGCAGGTTGACAATGAGGTGAGGTGTTTGAGATTTGTTTGGGAAGTAGGGGGAATGGCAGTGGAGCTATCCTGACCCATCCTATTCTGTTTGTATAGCGACGGCAGCGGCTAATACAGGAGGCCCAGCAGCTCTCAGATACTCTGCACGGGTGACTTGATGGGCCTTCCTGGTTCTGGGATTAACCTTTGGGGGTATTTGTGACCATAGTCTCTGTGAGGGGTGAAGGCTTAGGTGTGTTGTCTTTGGACACAATACTCTTTAGCCTCAGGTCTGAAGAAGAGGAGGCCCGGACCATGGAGGAGCCTGTTGATGGCCAACACACTTCCCAGCACTGCCTGTGGGTGGATGAATTTGCACCTCAACGCTACACAGAACTGCTCAGTGATGATGTGAGGTCTTGTCCTTGTTCAAGTGTCACTGGCTTCCCTGTTTGTAAGAGGGAAGAATCTGGGGCCCAGTTGATCTTTGTGTTGCAAAACTGTTGGGTTGCCAAGAGTACGTCAGGGCTCTGGTTTGCCCCATTGGGTCAAGATGGGAAACAGAGTCACCACACATCTGGTTTGCTGCTGACCACCTGTGGCCTGCTGTGAGCTGGTTTAGGTGTCTAGGGTATGTCCTGCTCCACACCTCTTTTCATTCTTGACTTGTAACATCTCATGCCAGAGGTCGACTGGGAAGGGAGAGTAGGGAGTCCCAGAGGCTGGGGCCAGGATGTGGGATGTAGACCTGGTGTGAGTCCCTCTGTCACTTACCAGCAGTCCTTCATCCTCCTAAGCCTTAGTGTCCCTACCTGTGGCACAGGCTTACAGTAGCAGGCTGATGTGAGGGGCAGGCAGAACTTTAGTGGTGATGCATCCATGGCACACAGGCTATAGCTGGTTGTTATTAAAAACTCTGGGAGGTTTGAATCACTGCTTTAGGCCATGCCTCCCTCCATGCAGTTCACCAACCGCTGCTTGCTCAAGTGGCTGAAGCTGTGGGACCATGTGGTATTCGGCCGTGAAAGGCCTGCTCGGAAGAAGCCCAGGCCCAGTGTAGAGCCAGCCCGGACTGGCAAGGAGGCCGCGGCTTCTGGAAAGTGGAAAAGCCAAGAGCAGGTGGTTGAAGAGATGCTGGAGGCTGAGCTAGATCCAAACCGGCGGCCCCGGCAGAAGGTGAGCCCCTCTTAGTCTTAGTGGGGACCTCTGAGCCTGAGCGTACCCTACGAGCAGTGGTTGGTACTGTATACTTGCAAGTCCATTAGGCATCTTTGATTCTTCTAGAGGCTGTGGGTGAGGTCGGTGTTTATGTGAAGTGTGGTTACATTTTATTTTTATTTATTTATTTATTGGTCTTTTTGAGACAGGGTCTTGCTGTGCAGTTCAGGCTGGCCTTGAGCTCACCTTGTACCCCAGTCTGGTCTCAAACACACAGCAATCCTGCTGCCTCAGCCTCCTGAGTGCTGGGATTACAGGCTAGCGCCACCACACTCAGCCTTAAATTTTGTATCTTTTTGGCTAACAATCTTGAAAATGCCAATGCCTCTTAAAGGACTCTGTCTAACTAACGTGGTTTGTTGGCACAGTCCCCATGTAATTTCCCCATCACAGGACCTTCTCTTGCTCTGAAGAACTGGCTTTGCACTCTGTGTACTCTGTGTTCTTACTTGGTGGCTGGTGGCTGGAGACATGGCTAGCAGCTTCCAGCCTTGTGAGGCCTGGTTTTTAGCCTCTTGCTAGATAGGCTTCTTCCCATGGCTGTGTGGTTTGCAGTATATCTTCTGCCTTGCCTGCAGGTGGCCCTGTTGTGTGGACCCCCGGGGCTGGGCAAGACCACACTGGCACATGTGATTGCACGGCATGCTGGGTACTGTGTGGTGGAGATGAATGCCAGGTAAGTGGGGCAGAAGGCTAGATCCTGGTTTCTTGTCTGACCTGAGGCATCTGATTGAGTCTGGGCTGTAGCCTTAAGACCTTTTGCGGTTGTCTCTGCCTCACAAGGGTTAGGGTCCTGGGTACTTGGTACATACTCTTCATCAGGGCTCACTGGGGTTGAGGCTGTCCCAACTGGGGAGCTTGGATACTACCCTGGCTGCCCCATGACCCTTTCCTGACCTTACTGTTACAGTGATGACCGTAGCCCTGAGGCTTTCCGCACACGCATTGAGGCAGCCACGCAGATGGAGTCAGTACTGGGTGCCAGTGGGAAGCCCAACTGCCTGGTTATTGATGAGATTGATGGGGCTTCTACGGTGGGCCTCCTTACCACTGGGTAAGCAGGGGTGGGCAGGGACCAGAGCCTCTGCTTACTGTATCCCTCTGTTCTTCCCCAAAGGCTGCCATCAATGTTCTCCTGAGCATCCTGAATCGTAAGGGTCCACAGGAGGCAGAGCCAGGTGGCCCAATTGTGCCATTAGGAGGGGCCAGGCAACGCCGGACAGAGGGGGCCCTCTTGACCAGGCCCATCATATGTATCTGCAACGATCAGTGAGTAGGGTGTCCTGCACTGGATGGGACGTCCCAGTTTTCGTGGTCTGCAATGAGGTGGCCTGCACTAAATGGCCTGCACTAAACGAAGCTCTGTCCTCTGGCCAGCGAGTAGGGCAGTCTACCCTGAATGGGAGGCCATGGCCTCTAACCAGCATGTAGAGTGGCCCGTACTAGGCATGATGGGGGGACCTGGCCCCAGCTTGGGTGGTCTTGCTTAGGCCACTGTCTGTACCAGCTGAATCACCACGTCCCCTTTCTGCAGGTTTGTGCCATCCCTGCGACAGCTGAAGCAGCAAGCTTTCCTGCTGCACCTCCCCCCTACTCTGCCCTCAAGGCTGGTGCAGCGGCTCCAGGAGGTCAGCAGGGCAGATCAGGCAGCCAGGGATTGCTTGAATGACTTGGGGAAGATGTGGCCTCTGTCCTGGTTCCTTCCCACCTGGCTCCAGGACTAGTTTGGCTTGTGATGGTAGGCAGTGAAGCAGGGACAGAGGCCAGTCTTAGGGATGTGCAGCCTATGGTTGTCCATCAGCCAGGGCTGCTGCTTATTACCTGTCCCTGGGGAACAAGGCTGTGGCCATGGGATGGGCTCTTGAGGGTGGGCCACATAGCCCTACGGTACCCTTACCCTCCCTGCAGATCTCCCTGCGACAGGGCATGCAATCTGACCCGGGTGCACTGTCAGCCCTTTGTGAGAAGACAGACAATGACATCCGTGCCTGCATCAACACCCTGCAGGTGAGGCAGGCAGTCTGGAGGGGTGGGGTGAGGTGGGTATTGGTGGCCTCTAACCTCATTGTCGACCCAGTTCCTGCACGGACGGGGCCAGCGGGAGCTGAGTGTGCGAGATGTGCAGACTACCCACGTTGGCCTCAAGGACCAGCGCAAAGGACTTTTCTCCGTGTGGCAGGAGATCTTTCAGCTGCCCCGGACCCAGAGGTAGGTATATGTGGCAGGCTAACCCCAACCCAGATGCCCATAGTGTCTAGGGCTCAGGAAGCTGACCTGATTCAGGTCAGTACCACGTGTAGGCTCAATGTCCCTGATCCTGGGGCTGCCTGGCTTGGCCTTCAAAGCTCTGTGCCTCCATAACTTTATGGAGTCCCACAGCCTTCTGTCCCTGTTGTTGCTGGGACTTAGGATTCACTTCTGCCTGGCTTTACCCATCTACTACCTGAACAGGACCATGAAGCTTCAGGTGGGTGGGGGTAATTGTGTGTCTGCTCTGATTCAGGTTATGACCTAGCAGGTGTGCTGGTCTGTTTAGTGCCCCAAACAGAGTGGGAGACACCCAGGGACTCCTGGATCTGGGATGTGGAGCTCCTAGCCTGGCTCCCTGTGGGTTGCCTTTTCTGAGAGACCTCTATTGTGAAGGTCAGTCCATATCAACGTCTTCTCAAGGCCTGGGAAATCAATTTAGGGGAGGTCTCCAGGTACGAGGTCCCCAGTGACTCCAGGGAGATGTAAAGATAAGACTTCATAGTAGCAAGGGCTGGGAGGGCTTCACTCAGAAGACTGAAGGGGGCACTGCTGGGTGGGAGCTGTGAGCTCATCCAGAAGAGCAGGGAGGCCCCAATCCTAGTCACAGCCCTTAACCTTTTTCATTTCCTGCAGGCAACTTGGAGGCCAGGATACCAGTCTGCTGGCCCATACATTGCTACCTGGTGACAGAGATGTAGGCTCCCTGACTCTTGCTTCCCAGCGCTTCTACCACATTCTGCAAGTGACCATGTCTGCAGGCGAACATGAGAAAGTGGTCCAGGTACCCACCCTTCATGTGAGCCCTCCCCGGGGGCAGGATCCTCAGTGCTGCAGTGCTGAAGAGAGTATTTGGAAGGGAGTATGGATGGTGATGTGGGGAGAAAAGCCAGAGAATGGGTGAAGAGTGGAGAGTGCATTGGAGAGGCCTCTGGGGATGGCATGGACAGGGACAGAAGGCTGTGGGACTCCTCAGGAGGGGAACTAGAGAGGGAAGCAGGGAGCATGGGCTCTGGCAGTGAGTGATCATCTGCAGGGTTTGGTTGGGGGTTGAGGCCTCTGCTGTGGTCCACATGGGGTTCCAGGGCCCGGGAGGGGCTGGATTCTGGGTGTAAGTACATGGGGTAGAGACCAGATGGGATAGTATTTGGTCTAAGCAGGTGGCACAGGCCCCTCCATGGGGAAACCTTCCCTAAGCTGTCTCCCAATCCCAAACAGCTTTGGATTAATGGCTGGGGATCTCTAGCCAGTCTGGAAATTTGTAGCATGGAAAGGCATACAGTACAGCTGAATGGATGGGACTCTCAAGTAGGGGGAGTTTGGGGCCTTCATGCCTCCAGGGAGATTAGGGCTTCCTTCCAGCTGTGTAGTGGGAGGTTGGGGTCTGTAGACCTGCTGGCTCCTTGTGGGGTAGACCCTTGCAGCTCAAGGTGGACCCCTTAGGTTCTGGCCATGCTCTCATTTTTCTGGCTGAGCGTTACACCTGGGACTTCACAAGGTGGACAGAAGGGACAGGTCCCAAGGTGGTGCTAGTGCTTGGAGGTGGATGAAACTCCTCAGGCTCTTGCTTCCTCCAGGGCCTTTTTGACAACTTCCTGCGCCTGCGGCTCCGGGACTCCAGCCTGGGATCTGTGTGCATGGCCCTTGATTGGTTGGCCTTTGATGACCTGCTGGAGCAGGCTGCCTACCACAGCCAGAGCTTCCAGCTCCTGCGCTACCTGTCTTTCCTGCCCGCAGCCTTCCATGTCCTCTTCGCCTCTAGCCATGTGCCTCGGATTGCCTTCCCCAGCAGCCAGCAAGAGGTGTGTTTTGGCTCTGCCTGTGCTAGGGTCTGGCTTCCAGATGGTTCTGGCGACACAGGCCTGGCTCATCTCTGTCCCAGGCCCAGAACCGAATAAACCAGATAAGAAACCTGATCCAGACACTGGTGTCAGGCATCACACCAGCCACCCGAAGCCAGGCCACACCCCAGGTCCTCATCCTGGACACTCTCTGCCTACTTCTGGACATTCTTGCACCTAAGCTGCGCCCTGTGAGTGCCTTGTATAGAGCAGAGGGTGGGGTGCCTAGTAGGGGTGGCTCTGGTTTGCTTAATCTCCCACCTGGCCCCAGGTGAGCACACAGCTGTACAGTGCCCGCGAGAAGCAGCAGCTGTCCAGCCTTGTGGGCACCATGCTTTCCTACAGCCTTACCTACCGCCAGGAGCGCACACCTGACGGGCAGTACCTCTACAGGCTGGAGCCGTGAGTCCCTTGTTCCTGGTGGGGGAGGCCTAAGGCTGCAGGTTGGGTGCCAGAGGCAACGTGGTCATGGCAAGTAGAGTGGTCAGTTGCAGCTTAGCCCTACCCAGATATGACCCAGGGCACAGCTGTGGGAACTGAGTCACTGTAACACTCTTCCAACCTAAGTGCAGCCCCAGGGTTACTCATGGTTACTCATGAGTGACAGTGATAGCTATGCAGGTACTGTGGGATAGAGTATGAGGTAGTAGAGCAGTGGGCTTGGGGTTTTATGGCTTAGTGAGGGCTCTAGTGTTCAGGCTCCTGCATCCCTTGCCCTGTCCGTTGTTTTACTTCCTCTCTGTGTAGGCAGGCTCCTTTATCTTTCTGCTTACAGTTGGAAAAACAGGCTCTAGGTTGTTGATTTCCAGCTGTCCTGGGGCTGGGTTATGACTGCAGTGGGAATTCATCCCCCATTCCAGCCATCATTCCTTTTGTATGGGGTTAGAGCACCAAGTGAGTCCCTGGCCCTGGCCCTACTGACCAGTGCCATGGTGTCTTGCCCTGCCCCTGAGCAGAAATGTGGAGGAGGTCTGCCACTTCCCTGAGCTGCCTGCCCGAAAGCCCCTTACCTACCAGGCCAAGCAACTCATTGCCCGGGAGATTGAAGTGGAAAAGATGCGTCGGGCAGAGGCTTTGGCCCAGGCTAGAGTTGGCCCCCAGGTGAGCTAGGCCCTTGGTGAACCTACCCTGTTGGGCAAAGTGGGGCCTGGGAAGTGAATGCTATCCTTGGTGTTGGCTCTGTCCAGCTAGCCTTCACCAGTATTCCCTGCAGGCAGACCAGGGTCCCCCAGGGCCTGAAGGTCTCACTGGGTGTGGAGATAAAGAGGTGAGGCAACTTCCTCTGCGCAACCACGAGCAGCGACTGGAACATATCATGAAGAGAGCAGCCTTGGAGGAACAGGTATGGGGCAGGGCTAGGCAAGGCTGCTGTTGGGGGTTGGGTGGGCTTTCAAGTACTGGGCTGCCTCTGAAGCCAAGGATGAACCTATTGGGTTGAGCTGGGATCAATTAGTAATGGGTTGGAAAATGTGTCATTAGCCGGAAGTCTTTGCCCCGTTCAAGATCTCTGTCCTAAGACATGTGGTGTTTCCCACACCCTCCCCACTGATTCCCCATGCCTGATACTTCCCACAGCCTGAAAGGGACTTCTTTGGACGTGTGGTTGTCAAGAATGCAACAGCTCCAAGCACAGGTGTGTGGGGGTGCATGGGGGGTAACCCAGGGGCTGGGGTAGCAATTGTGTAGCTGAAGAGCAATTGTGTGGTCCCCACAGACACCGAGGCCCCAGAGAAGGATTCGGTAGAGTGGCGCATGGGCACTGCAGTGGGCAGGAGTGAGGTCTGGTTCCGCTTCAACGAGGGTGTCTCCAATGCTGTGCGGCGTAGCCTGTACATCAGGGACCTACTGTAGTCAAGACGCACAGGGAATGTACCAGGAGGACACTGTCTGGAGAAGTCTTTTTATAATAAAGTCACACCTTACACCTGCTGTGTCTGGCTCACAGGATTGCACACTTGCCCTTCTCCACCCAGGGATTGTTCTTCATCAGGTCAGGGTTCAGGAAAGGGTCCTTAGGGATCCCATCCTCGATCCATTTGAGGAGCCTGCGGGTGGGGCAGGAGTGAGTACAGGCCCTTGAGACACCTGTCCCAGGGGCAAGGTCCTGCACACAAATAAGATGAAAATGAGATGCATGGTGGGCAGGTGGGGACTCACTCCGGAATGGTCTTGGAGGACATCTCCCTCTTGAACGCCAGCTGATACTTGAGGCTTTCTACCTCTTTCTTCATCTGGGGCACATCCCATTCTTCCATGGCGTCGGGGGCTTCGGAAGTGGCCAGCCTGGGGCTGGAGGACATAGGATTGTGATGATGAACGTATTACAGACAGTGGCTAAACTGCAACCCAAGACTCACTTATTTATTGCAAAGTACCAACACTACAGCTAAACCTGAATACTGAGGTTTTAGTTCAGAAAAAACCTCATAGATGGACATCTGTCTTGAAAGAAAAACGTATACCATAGGTGTGCCACCCCTGGCACAGGAGAAAGCAGTAGGGCTGGGGGCTGCCATCTGCTACCCACACCCAGGGCAAATCCCGGGGCTACACTACTGTCTGCTTTTCTGAAGGGCTACAGAGACAGTGCTGGGGTACTAGGCTCAGGTCCCATGGTGCTCCACTAATGAAGCCCCATGTGCTCCCCTTCCCCAGCAGAGCTCATTAACAGCACAGCAAACTTTCCATCCTTTGCACCCTGAGTTTCATCAGGCCCAGCCCTGGTCTAGAGAAAGGCCACTGTTTCCTGCCTTGGGAAGATTCCCTGATGTGCACACAAGGGTCTGCTAGTAACCTATCCCCTCCAGTGCGGCCCATTTTTAAGTCAAACCATCCTGCCTGGGTGGGACAAGACATTGCAGGGGACTGGATATTGCCTGTTCTTTCTGCATCCCTCCCTCTGCTTTGCATGACAGAGCTCACTCTAAGGGCGGGCTAATCCTAGGCTGGGAGGATTTGGCTACAATTTGCATCTCCAGAAGGCTGGAGAGTGTGTGCTGAGGGGGTCTGGGGATACAGGCAAGCCCAGACCCGGGCTGTGGATAGTCTCCCTAGGTGTGGGGGACCTGACCACGGTACAGCACCCTGGGAGCTCGGTTGAGATGCTGCTCTGTGACAGCTAGGGTGGTGAGAGTAGGCAGCCCTTTGCCCCTCCTTCCTTCCCACCCCCNCTCCTGGGGGCCAGGGGTCTGTCCTTCCCCAGATTTGGCCCTGTGGGCCTTGGGAGAGGGGCTGGTATGGCATTGGGGCACCTGCTTCAGTGGGTGGTGGGCACTCGGGCCATCTCCATCCCTGGGCACAGCAGTTGTGCCGGCCAGGGGCTGGAGTGAGATCCAGGAGTATGTGGGGTGCCCTCCCTGGGACCCCCAAGTTCCCACGCCCCACCCTGGCTGTTCTCTGTGGCTCCGCACGCGGACAGCCACGTGGGCACGGGAGCAGCCCAAGCCTCAAGCGTGGGCCCTTCCTGGGCTGGGGGTCTTTACCCGCCCAGCCAGCCATACCTGCCGCTGCCACCACCGCCGCCGCCGCCGCTGAGCCCAGTCGCCGCCCGCGCATCCCACTACGCCCCCGGCCACGGCGCACGGCGGCGCGCACGGCGTACAACACGCGGCCCCGGCACGCAGCGCGGCTCCCGGCGCTGGGGTCGCTCCGCCGGCCGCCTCCCGAGGAGAGGGTCAGCCAAGGCACAGAGCTTGGCAGGCCCAATACTCCTGGGCTGCGATTTCCTCCCGGCAGGAGGGGCTCTGTGTATTGACTTACTTTGGAAGATGACAGCGAGAGCCAAGTAACGACAAGGACTGAGGGATGCGCAGAGTGAGTCTGGGCTGGCGAGCCCCGCAGAGCCCAGCGGGCGCCCCGCCCACTCCTGCCACCTGGGCCCGGGCACCGCCTCCTTAGGCTGGGCCCAGCTCGACCTCCAGCTCAGGCCACCCTAGTGGGTGGAGCGAGCGGTCTGGAGGAAGCCTGAGGGGTCAGCTTCCTTTGTGAGGGGGCTGCTCCAGCCTGGCTGTGTCGTCTCATTCACCAGTTAGTTCTTGGGCTTTCTTATGCTGTGACCCAGGACCTCAGATGGGTAAATTTTGTCCCCTCTTGGTACCTCTGGCCAGCTGGGTGTAAGGACTCTGTGACCTCTAGAGACCCTCAGCAGTGCCCACTGACAAGCATCTGTGGGTCAGAAGGCTTGTACCCAGGAGGTCTTGTGGCCTGGGCCTCTGCAGAGTTGCTCCCTGCTCTGGTCCCTGCCCGCCTCTCCCAGGCAATGGTTCCCAAGTGAGGCACTAACTGGGGGTAGGGAGCCTTCGTGTCTACCCATGGTGTGAAGAACTTGCTGCTTTTGGTGTGTGAGCAGGCATGTGCTTGGCCGAGCCTGAGTGGCCTGGAGAGGGGCTTTCTCTTTTCAGCAACAGATCCTTTGGGACCCTGCCTGTCAGTCCCCTTCCCAAGGTACCATAGTAAGTCCAAGGTGGACAACTGCCCTGCTATCCACCTTTCAAGACAGCGCTGCAGTGCTGAGGGTATTACCCCCATTTCCTACAGCTCATTTATTGGTGTTCTTATTTAGCTGCCCTGGTGTGCAGTGTGTTCTTGGAGGAGCTGCACCCTGGGGGCCACCTGGTGACGATACTGCAGCCTGGGTGGGGGGCCTCCAGCCAGCAACAGCAGTCCCTATAGGGACAGGCCCAGGCTTCCCAAAGATGCCTACAAAGCTAGTCTTCTCTCCCCCCCCCCCCCTCCCAGCTTGGACCAGCCCTTGTCAGGTGCTTGGGAGCCTCTGTGGGGAAGGGCCAGGGCCTGTGGACCAAATTTTCTGGACTCTTGGACAGCAGTACATGTTGTACCTTCCATAGGGACTGTGTAGCACCCCCACCCCAATACATTCAGACCCTGCAGCATGTTCAGTGAGCAGACATTCCCTATCCTCTCAGGCTCTAGAACTCTTAAGTCATTCATCAGGTTTTCCTGCTGTGATTCCATGAAATGGGGTCACCCACACTTCCCAGGCTCTGCTGGCCATCAGTGCACAGCTGGATGAGGAGGCGCCTGTGGAACTGGGGCACATTGGAGTGGAGGGATTATTTTTATTGTGGGCTTAGGGGGTGGGAGAGCTTAAAGCCTAAGGCACCAGTTCTCTTGGCAGATGGCTGCTCCTCCTGGCAGGATGGGTGGTAAATGTCTCCCAAAGCCCTCTGTCCTGTGCTTATCTCCTTCCTCCCTGGGCCCCTCCTAACATTGTGGTCTCAGGGTTGGGGAGCAGGCTGGGATCTAGGGCCACACCAGAAGCCACAGGACACAGCAGACCCAGAATGTCTGATATTCAGTGGAATGTAGCAGTGTTTCCCACATGGGGGCCACTCTGGGCTCAGACCTGGAATGGGCATTGATCTCAGGATGGTGGGCAGTGATCCTGGAATACATCAGTGTACCAGGCACCAAGGGTTTCAGATTGGTTCCTACAATTACATTGGATGCACAAATGTCATCTGGGGGTGTTTAAGCCAAGATGGATATGAATCCTGGGATGACCTCAGGCCAGATCCAGGTGGAGTAAGTATCCCACTGTCAAATCACTAGGAGGAACAGGTGGTTGCCGCACAGCAGGTGCATAGAGGCCATGCAGCAGGGTCAGGGTAGGTATGAAGGGAGGGGGCGTTGGAGAGAAGAGGCCCTTGGATTTGTTCAGGGTTGGGTTCCATCTTCTGCTACATGTCTGAGGGGTTCCAGTCCTGGTCACACCATGTAAGCTGCTTTGGAAGGCCTTGGGACTCAGAGTAGGGCCTTGTGCTAACACAGGGCAGGGGCTTCTGACCACTCTCATGGGAAGGACCTCAAAATGCTGTCTGCTCTTGTAAACCAGAGACCCCATTCTGGCTCAGACAGGCACTCTACTATCTCCTTTGATCTTCCTACCCAAGCTAGCCTTGGAATGCACTCCCATGTGCCCAGGTTCAGCCTCCTCAAGCTGGAGTTAGTCCAAGAGGACCCAGAACCTATACCCTCAGCGGCAAGCCACATCTGTGACCAGCCTCAGTGATTCTCAGGGGAAGAGATTCTCTATCTTTTGGGAAGGAACAATTGTTTTCTCTGGCTGACTAGCTGATGCCATACAGACACTGAGCAGCCATCCCAGGGGCCTCTTTATGAAATCAGGCCACTAACTGGGCCACCAGGTGAACACACACAGGGCTTCTTCTGCTGGCCTAGAAATGGCCACCCAGAGCTGTGGAGTATTTGTTGGCCAGACCTAGGGACAGGATGACTGGCCATTCTGGATCTCCTTGGGCAGTAGCAGTACACTGATGATACCTTAGGGCCTCCCAAACCTGCCCCCTACCCCTTGGGAGACACCTAAACCTGCAGGGGTACTCAGTGGACAGACGGTGCCCTATCTCCCCAGGACCCAGGACTCTCAGTTCACTCAGGAGTCTGTGCACAGCTGAGCCTGGAGGAGAAGCACACAGAGCTGTCCCACAGTAATCTGAGGGCCCAGGCCAAAGCTCTGCAGAGTGCTTGGCCCCTCTAGCAGGCATCCTGGAAGAGGAAACAGAGGCCAAAGAACAGATTCCCTGAGATGCAGCCTTGACTGTGGCTTCTTGGGGTGGGATCAGGGATATCTGCTCCCTCTGTCCTAGGGTCTTTGGGGACATAGACTGGCAGGTTGTACTGGACAGGGGCAGTGTTTTAATGTTGAAAGTGCAAAGCAGGAGAGGGAGAAGTTTCCTCACTCCTGACCCCCAAAACCAAAGAGAGAAAGTGGCCAGTGGTAGGCTCAAACCAAGGAGAAGGGAGGATTCCATGGGCCTGTGGAAGGCTCAGCAAGTGGCTGGAATCCGTAGGCTGAACAGGACTGGAGAGGCAGCTGGGTCTGGAAGTGCTTCTTCTATGCTGAGCGAGGCCCTGAAGCCTGGGGCACACATTTTTCCCCCCTTATTCTTTTTTAAAAA
>NDGN011471048.1:0-11873 GCA_002564285.1 Tympanoctomys barrerae | reverse complement strand
TAATACTTAGGGGTGCTCTACCACTAAGCCAGATCTCTATTTATGACACGGACTCATAAGTTGCCACCCTTGGCAGGACTCAGAGTTGCGATCCTGCCTCAGCCTCCCTCAGCCCGGCCTGTGCAGCTGGCCGGGCTCTCTTCATATATATATGTTTTTGCTGGCATATGTTTTGGGGAGTTGGCACAAGTGTATGCCGTGCCTTCATCATCACTTTAGCTCCCTCTCTCCCTGCCTTACTCTCTCCACCCTGCCCCCATCTCCAGAACATCTGCCTCCCGTGTCCTCCCACCTCTCCTCTATTTCACTCTTTTATTTATACACTGACCGTCTCAAGGAAGAAACCCCACGGAATGGTCAACTCGCTCTGCCTGTCTTACCCAGTCAACTTGCTGGGCTTAGATCCTCCTGCCTTGGCTCCACCCTCGGGCTGAAAACAATTCCACTGTGTGTTTAGAGCGCCTGTTCTTTATCTATTTCTTTGTGGTGGGTTTGTTTGGTACTGAGAGTAGAATCCAGACACTTCTACATCCCCAGAGGCTTTTTTATTTTTTATTTTTTATTTTGAGACAGAGTCCCTCAGAGCTGCTAAATTGCCCAGACTAGGTTCAAACGTTAGATCCTCCTGCCTCAGCCTCTCAGAGCGCTGGGATGACAGGCCTGCACCATCATACCCGGCTTGAATTCTGGATCTTATCAAGGCAGAACAATCCTGTCTTCCCAACAGGTTGTGGCACGCTGTAGGGACTGATCTGTTGAAAGGGCACCCAGTAGACCCCTCATGGCTGTTTACTGTGTTGATACATAGAAGGTGCTTCGAGATTCTTTGTTAAATAAATAAAGGCAACCCCGTGCTTCCCTCTTATTCTGGATAAGCCGAGTCTATCCAGCACTGGTTGAAGCCACCTGGATAGCTGGGGAGCCGTGACGTCATGGGGAAGCGTGACGTTACACGCCGGCTGGTTCTCACGAGTGGGGGCTGGGAGGGGCTGGGCAAAGTGGTGTGTGGGGGGGCGGACAAAGGGGCCCTGCGCACCGCCCCCGTCGGCCCCGCGCGCCCCCGCCGGCCTGCCGGGCCACATCTGGAATTCATGCAGTCGTCGCCGGAAAGGGGAGGAGAGGAGGGCGGGGCAGGCGGGGGGGGGCTGAGGCGTCGGCTTCCCCGCCCCTTCTGTCCCTGTCCTCAAACCCGGGACGCAGCCGAGCCCTGGCCGTAGCACCAGCCCAGCCGCGGCGGCCCGGGAACGCAGACGCGGTGGCCCCTCCTGCCCGGGCGGGGACCGGGGCCGGCTTAGCCAGGTGAGCGCGTTGGGGGACCGACCAGGGCGGGGCTCTGAGGTTGCGGGGTCTGAGCTGCAGCGCCGGGGGTGCGGACGTCCAGGGGACTGGGACGCAGCGGGGCCATGGCCCGCGTCGCTGCTGCACGGAGTGGGTGGCCACCGAGTGTCCCCTTCACGGCTCCAAGCGGCCCCAAGCGACTCGGCCGCGAACTCCTAGACTGAGCTCCCCGCCTTCCCCGGGCAGGAAGTTGGCGCCGAAGACGAGGCGGAATCTGAGTGCTTTCGACGCTGAAGACTCAGGGAGGCGGGACGTGGATCGCCAAGACCCGGTTTAGGGGGTGGGCTTGGGGGGAGAGGGGCTGCGCCCCGCGCCAGGATGTGCCGGGTAGATCCTGGGGCGTAAAGATGTACTACTGCGCACTGCAACACAAAGTCAAGCGTGAGACCCCCGGGCAGGGCAGACTTCACCGTCTGCGTCCCTAGCTTCGTGCCTCAGTTTCCCCGAGTCGTTGGTCTCGTCCAGTTACTCCCGCTGAGGCATGGCTTTGTTCTGGAAGGAGACAAGAGTGACGCCGTGGCTCGGGCTTCCTTTCGTTGCCCTCCAGCCCAGGGATGGCGCGTGGGGGAGGCACGCGTGGCGTCGCACACTCTATAGAGTCGCGGGCCGGGCCGAACCTCGCCCCCTCCTCCGGCACGAGTTGACTCACCCGGGGATTTCCACCCCTCCCCCGCCTCTGTCCTTGTCAGGCAGATGCCACTTGCTGAGCCCACGGTGCCCCCCGTGGCGCCAGACGGGCTTTGGCACGTGGGGGTGTAACTGTTGCAGCTGGGGCCCCTCCCCTCCGGGTCCCTGGGAATCTGGAGGCGGAGTCCCGTGGCGGGTTCCACAGGAGTTGGCCACCCTTACTGGACAGTGTGGGGGTCCCGTGCGTGTGACGGTCTTGGGGCTCGGAGGCGCCACCCCAACGCGAGTGTGGATACCGCGCATTCTTCGGCCTGATAAGGAGACTGAGAGTGCTGCCGTGCGGGGTGGGGCGGGTTCTGCCCCGGTCTCCATGGAGACGGGCGGGCTGTGTTAGGCAGTGCTGCCAGGGCAATCAGGCATCCCTGGACTCTTTGCTCTTTGGGCTTGGAGTGCACTGAAGAGCCTGCCCCTAGGGTCTCCTTGGTTGGATCATTCATTCATTCATTCATTCATTCATTCATTCATTCATTGGTTCATTCATCTCTGCCCCCTCTACACACTCTGAGTGTCTTTTTTTGCATCAGGCATCCTTGAAAGGATTGAGATTGAACTTGGTCATTGGCCGGCAGCAATTTACATCATACAGTGGGAAGACAAGATAAGGTCTTGATAGTGACAAGTGCTGTGTAGATAAACCACTATGCTGTAATAGAAGGAGTTTGAGGAGGATGGTGCTGGAAGCTGGTGGTCGGGAGGCCCTTCTGGGAAGTGACCTTTATATAATAAACTGACAAGAAGAGAGACAGTCATTAAAGGCTTTGGGAGGAGGATGGAGCAGGTGGAGGAGCAGCAGGGGGCCAAGGCACCAAGGTGGGGATCTGGGTGGCTTTTAGGAAGTCAGTGGGGTCAGAGTAGCCTGCCCCCTGGGGAGGTGAGTGGGCAGGAGCCACACCACTGGGGACACAGGGAGCCATGGAAGGTGGTGGAGCTGGGGAGTGACCCAGGGAGTTCCAAGTTTAAAAGGCCCTCCATTGAGAGTGTGTGTGTGTGTGTGTGTGTGTGTGTGTGTGTGTGAATAGCCAGTGAAAAACCAAAAGAAAAATAAGTCTGGATAGAGCTGGTCTTGGCAAGGGACAGTAGGACAAGTGGGAACTGTGAGAACAGTGACCACAAGGTCTGCCTGTCTGCAGCAGGGAGGGAGGAGAGGTGGGGGAAGCCTTCCTCCTGATCCTTCCCTTCAGTTAACCTCCCCAGAACTGTGTTGTCTGAGTCTTCTCATCCCTCCAAGCCCTGTCACTTGGCCTCACCTTCCATTTCAGGCCCGGCCATTCTGTCCCTTTTGAGTCTTTTTTTTTTTTTTTTTTTTTTTTGTAGGCAGGGATTCACCATGCAGTTCATGCCGATAGCCAATAGCCAGGGCTGGGCTGGAACTTGCCATTCTCCTGCCGCAGCCTCCTGAGTGCAGCTCCTCTCCTGGCTTCCTGAACCTTTGAGTGGAAGCCAGCACCGTCTGGGGAAGTGAGCAGGAGTCGGCTGTGGGAGAAGCCAGGCCTCAGAGCGTTGAAGCCGACCGGGCAGCTCTCTGACCCTGTGAAGGGAGCTGCTTCTGCCGGCTTGAAGCCCGGGCCCTGCTTCCTCGGCGGGAACCTTTAACCTGCCCAAGCCCCTGCCTTGATAAAGTTCTCCTAGGGAAGAGGAGACTAGACTAGTGTAGGCCTCAGTTTCCCCTTCTGGAACCAAGAGAGCTGCCCTCCTGCTACTGATTGCTTAGGTTCCTGGGTCTCTTTACGAAAGAATACCCACTTTCTGGCCTGGTCCCTCAGGGGTGCGGGGTGAGCACATTTCTTACTTCTCCAGGAAGCGGCAGTAAATCTTTCCCGTCCCCGCAGCCAAACTGGAGAGGGGCGGTGACCCCCTCATGAGTTAAGAGGGGGCGGCGGCGGTGAGACAAACCCTGGGCTTTTTGCCCACCAGCTAAATGTGCTTCCCAGGCCTGAAAAGGGACCTGGATGCTCAGGATTCAGGCCAGCGTGGGGGCGTCTGATGGGGTGACCCAGCGGTCACGCAGCGGTTCAGCCTGCCCCTCAGGGACTGAATCCACGCAGCTTTAATTCTCAGATGTGAAAAAAAAAACAAAAACCCAAAAACAAAAAAACGCTGAGCGCCACCACTTATAAACAGGGAGGGTGGGACGAGCTAGAGAGCTCCCCGCAACTGGACCAATCAAAGCCTAAGGACAGAAAGCTCCAGCCAATAGGCAAATCGCTCAGTGGTCTTGTATTGAAAATCTAGCCAATCGGAGCGGATGCTGTTTCCGGGCCCGACGGCCAGTTTGTTAAGGTCGAGCCAACCTGAGATCGGCTGCAGCGGGCAGAGGGCATCGGGTTGCCCGGGGCCCTGTCCGGCAGTGGAACAAGGGGCCTCTGTGTGGCGATCAGGGCGGGGCAGCTGTCCCCAAGGACAGGCACAAGCTCTTCTCTGTTCCCAAACTAGGACGGATGTCCCTCCACCCAGAGGGAGCAGCTGCCTCTTTGGGGATAGAGGGGGGCGTCCGGGAATTGAGATGTCTGGGTGACCCCGGAAGCCTCATCACTCCTAGGCTCACCCTAAGAACCGGCCCAACCAGCCTTTTCTGGACAGTTGCTTCGGGCTCACACGTGGTCCTTATCAGGCGCGCTTCCAGGGACTCCCCATCTTCTTGGCCAGTTAGCTAAGGCCTGGAGCAGTCTCCCTGCACCCCACAAGCCGGCTTCTCTGAGACCCTCATCTCCACGCTGGCCCTGGTGTATGCCCCTCATTTACCAGGCCCAAGGAATCCTCCCGCCGGTTTCCCCTCCTCTGTTTTCCTTGGGAGGGGGTGTGGGTGACTCAGGTTTCCATGGAAGCGGGTGCCCTGCTCCCTCCCAGCGGGCTCATGTGACTTAAGCAGCTGCTGCATCTCCCCAGCCAGGACCTCCCAGATGGGTCTCTGGTGAGCCCCCCATCCCCACTACCCCCAGCCAGACTTCCCCACACCGGATGTGACTAGGACTCCACCCTGTTTGTTCCAGGGGCCTCACACATCTGGATTTCATCCTGGCCAGGGAGGGGGTGCCAGCGCCCTACCCACCCCGAGGGACCCTCTGGCCCAGGGCAGAGTTAGATGGCGTTGATGAGAACAAGCTGTTAGGAGTCTCTCTTGGTTGAGTCAGCCCCCTTTCCCAAAAGGTTGGGTGGAGGACACCCAGCCCAGGGCCCTGTGCGCCTATGGAAGAGGAAAAAGAAGAATGTTAGCTAATACTTGCTATGTGCTAAGCATTCTCCATGAATTTTTTTGCTTATAAAAATGGAGTCTTGCTATGTTGCCCTGGGCTCAAGCAATCCTCCTTAGTCTCCCAGGCATTAGGGTTACAGGTTTCTGGTTTCATGCATCTTTTCAAAGGTTGTTTTTGGTCAGGCGTGGTGGCGCTGGCCTGTGATCTCAGCAGCGTGCGGAGACTGAGGCAGGAGGATCACTGTGAGCTCAAGGCCAGCCTGGGTTACACAGTGGGACCCAGTCTCAACACCCTCACCCAATAGTTTGTCACTATTCTGAAGGAAGCTTTCTTGGACGCACTGCACAGATGAGGTTGCTGAGGCCAGAGGCCGGGCGTAGAGAGCCTTGCCCAGAGGGTCAGAATGGGGTGGGGATGGCTCTGGCTGTACCATCTCTCAGCCCTGTGTCCTTGAAGATAGTCTGATGCTGGGAGTCTAAACCCCAGGGCGCCCTGGCGTCTCCCCACACTCTTATCTTAGGAGCGCCCAGGGCCTCCAGGCTTCTGCCCAGCCTGCAGTGTGCCAGTGGGTGGTAGTGGACTGGGCAGTGTTCTATCGGTGGCAAGGATCTCGCCGACCTAGGTCACAGGCCTGCGTGAGGCCTGAGGCTTCTATGTGCTGGAGAGAGGGGAATGGCTGCTCCGGGCTGTTGCAAGGTTTTCCGTCAGAGCAGGAGATGTGGAGGGAGGGTGCCTGTCTGCTCCTTTGAAACAAGGCTTTGAAGGAGTATCTCTCAGGGGCTGCGGAGGCAGTGCAGCTAGTCTTGCCGGCCCTACTACTTTCTGGAGACTTCGGAGAGCATATGGACATCCCTGATGTCCCAGGTGTAAAGCAGGAGGGGTGCTGCATGCCTGGAATCCCAGCACTCTGGAACGCTGATGCACCAGGATTCCAGATGCCAGCCCAGTCAGCACCAGCAGGGTCTTACAGGATCTCACTACACAGACCGGACTCCTAGTGATCCGCCTGTTTTCAGCCTTCCAAGCCCTGAGATTACAGGTGTGCAACACCATGCCCAGTCTGTCTCAGTTGCAGCACTCCCCGGGGCAGGGCTGGCATGGCATGTGGTGCCAGGGATCGAACCCCATCCCTGCACCTGCTAACAGTTTGGGGGAATTTAGCAAGACTGCCTCAAAATAAATTAGAAGGGCTGGGTTGGGATATAGTTCGGTCTTGGGTTCAATCCCCGTGGCCAAAAGAAGAACTGATGATAAATCCAACTTAGCGTGGCCACTCGGGGAGGAGTCCCAGTCAAGACCCTTTCGTTTTTTTTTGTTTTGGCTGGGGGGGGGGGTTGGTCTCTCTGTGTAGCTGACAGAGGCCTCAAACTCCCAGCAGTCCTCCCACCTCCGGCTCCAGAATCAGGCAAGCATCCAGATTCTGCCCCGCACAGAACCAGAATTTGAACCACCACTGTGTCGGCTGGTAGCAGCTACCCGTGGCTCTGACCTGTCTGTCTGTCTGCCTCTACCCTCTACAGCGTGACAGCTTCATGGCCCCGGCTGGCCACTGAGCCCCACCATGGGTGCTTTCTACTCCGAGTACCTCAACTCCGATAAGGTCTGGGAGCACTACAATTACACTAAGGAGACTCTGGATGTGCAGCAAACGACGTCCCGCCAGGTGGCCTCCGCCTTCATCATCATCCTGTGCTGTGCCATCGTGGTGGAAAACCTGCTGGTGCTTATCGCTGTGGGCCGGAACAGCAAGCTGCACTCGGCCATGTACCTCTTCCTGGGCAACCTGGCCGCGTCTGACCTCCTGGCGGGCATGGCCTTCATTGCCAACACTGTGTTCTCCGGCCCTTTCACTTTGAAGCTGACGCCAGTGGAGTGGTTTGCTCGCGAGGGCTCGGCCTTCATCACGCTGTCTGCCTCTGTCTTCAGCCTCCTGGCCATCGCCATCGAGCGGCACGTGGCCATAGCCAAGGTCAAGCTGTATGGCAGCGACAAGAGCTGCCGCATGCTGCTGCTCATCGGGGCCTCGTGGGTCATCTCTCTGGTCCTTGGTGGCCTCCCCATCCTGGGCTGGAACTGCCTGGGCCACCTGGAGACCTGCTCCACCGTGTTGCCTCTCTACGCCAAGCAGTACGTGCTGTGCGTGGTGACCATCTTTTCCGTCATCCTGTTGGCCATTGTTGCCTTGTACGTCCGCATCTACTGCGTGGTCCGCTCAAGCCACGCGGATCTGGCAGGCCCTCAGACGCTGGCGCTGCTCAAGACGGTAACCATCGTGCTGGGCGTCTTCATCGTCTGCTGGCTGCCGGCCTTTAGCATCCTGCTCTTAGACTATGCATGTCCCGTCCGGTCCTGCCCCATTCTCTACAAAGCCCACTACTTCTTTGCCTTTGCCACCCTTAACTCACTGCTGAACCCTGTTATTTACACGTGGCGGAGCCGGGACCTGCGGCGGGAGGTGCTGCGGCCACTGCAGTGCTGGCAGAGGGCGGCCAGGGGGGCGGGGCGACGGGACAGGACCCCAGGCCACCGCCTCCTGCCCCTTCGCAACTCCAGCTCTCTGGAGAGGGGCACACATATGCCCATGTCGCCCACATTTCTAGAGGATAACACGGTGGTCTGAAGGGAGGGGCCAGGCCACAAAGCTGCCAACAGAGGGACTGGTGACCTCAGACAGAGGTTAGGGGTTGCCAAGCAAGATGCGCCTACCTGATGGGCATGAAGTAGCCAGAGGGCGGGGCTGCTGTGCAGTGCTAGAGGCCAGTGTGATGACCCAAGGGATTTTTAAAAGACTAGGGTGACAGCAAGTGGGAGGTCGGGGTAGGAGCAGTTTACCACCAGGTACAACCGTGTGTGCCCGTGTGTGGGTCGGGGCCTTGAACCTAGGGCCTCCACACTGAGCTACATCTCCATCTCTCTCCTCTCTCACCCCTGACTTTGTTGGGTTAAGGGTCTGGGTAAGCAGCCCAGGTTGGCCTCCGTGTCTTGGTACTCCTCCTGCCTCAGCTTCCGAGTGCTGGGGTTCCAGGCATGAGCCACCGTGCCCAGCTGCAGCGCTCTTACATTTTGAGACAAGGTCTCACTAAGTTGCTTGGGCTGGGCTTGCACTTGTGATCCTCCTGCCTCAGCCTCTCTGAGTGCTGGGATGATGGGCGTGTACCACCATGCTCAGCCCTGATGTTAACACTTTCCTGTCTGAACCTCTACCCTGTCTCCAGCGCCTCTGTGTGAATGTATCGTTCTTGCCACCTCCTGTGGACACTCTTAGGCCACTTCTTTGGATCCACCATTCCTGGGGCTGGAGGCTCCCTCCGTACCCTTCCCAGGCGCAATCCACAGCTTCCCCAAACATCGCCAGCCTCCTCTTTGGCGACTTCTTCCCTTTTCTCTCATCTGCCCCAAAAGGAAGTCGTGACGTAGAGATGAGGAGAGGAGGAGGGCCCGGCCCATGTCCACTCTTGAACCTCATTGGCCAGTTGCACTACTTGAGACTCAGAAGTCACCCAGGGCTGGAAAAGTTTGGGGTGCTATGGAGCCTCCATGGGACAGGATGAAACAGGAGAAAATTCTGAGGGAGATTTGGTCTCTTCTGCCCACTTCTATCCAAGAAACCACTCTCCAAGCTACTTCACCCTGCACATCCCCAAAACCTGGGCCCCAGGTTGCCCTAAGGAAGGGCAGCCCCAAGCTGCATGGGGCTGGGGTGACCCCTCACTGCCCCCAAGGAAGGGCCATTGCGGTACAAAGTATATTTATGTGTGTGTGTGTGTGCGCTTGCACGTGCGTGTGTGCAAGTCCAGGGTGTGTGCGTGCCCTCCCAGTACCCCAAGCCCCCGAGTGGATGCTGTGCTGTGTCCCTGTGTTCCTGCCCGTATTGACGCTGCCTGGGAGCTTCAGGCCCTGCCCGGACCCCTTTGGGGTCGATGGCTCATCTCACGGGCAGGGAAACCTCACTCCTCACAGCAATGTCTTGTGAATGCCGAGGCTGAGGGCAGGGGAGTCGGGGAGCCAGTCAGGAGCCAGTCAGGGCCCTGTACCCCTCAACAGCTCCCCAGACCACCCCAAGCCCAAGTCCCAGACCTGAGCCAATAAACGGTTCACTTTCTCTCCGTGTTGGTTGTGTCAATGGGGCTGAAGGTCGCTCTGCCCCCTTTCTGTGCCCCTGGCTGCCTCACCCTGCCAGGGCGGGCGCTGCCCTGAGCACAGGGCTCCATCCCCAGCCCATTTTTATTTTGTATTTTGAAGCAGGGCCTTGCTTAGTCGCTGAGTGGCCCGGGAGGGCTCCAAGCTGCCCCCTCCTGCCTCTGCCTCCCAGCCGCTGGGACGAGCGTGCACAGCCACACCTGGCTTGGAATGGCTGCTGAGAAAGCAGGACTCAACCTAAAGCCCTTTTCCCTTTGGGCAGCTGCCAACATTGTCTGGATCCTCAGAGGAGTTTCGTGAGGCCTGTAGTGTTTCTGCTTTCTTTTGAAGAAGGCCTACATGGTGGAGGCCTTGGATTTGATATCCCTGGTATCACAAAAACATAAGGCCTCTCAGGAAGTAGAGGAATTACAAACTAACAAGAGATACGGTTCAGAGAGGTTAAGCAAGGTGTTCAGGGTCACACGGCCTTTGGTCAGGAAAGCCTGACTTGAACCCAGCAGGCTGACTGCTGCTCCAAAGAAGCCCCCAATCTCCCTCTCTGCCGTGGCAAGAGCAGCACAAACCTTATAACAGAACCAGAAGAAACCTTATGTAATTCAGGCCGGCCTCAGACTCAGAGACCCTCTTGCCTCAGCCTCCTGAGGGCTGAGGTTAGAGATGTGCACCTCCACACCTGCCCAATAGCTCCTTTGAAGACAGGTCTACAACTCTGATGGGGGAATTCCTGGCCCTCAAAGTGGGGCTCCACCCACCAAAACCCACTCAGAAGGACAGAGGGTGAGAAAGGAGGTGAAGGCAGACGGAAGCCTAGGCTTGCAGCCCTCAGTGGAATTCCCCTCCTGAGCCCTCACTGGATTGGGGCAAGTGGGGTTGGAGAAGACCGGAGTCAGCAAACTTTCCCCAAATACCCACATGCTTCCTCCATGTCTTCCCTTATTTATTTAACTATACTTTAATTTTGTTTTGGTTGAGATAGGGTTTTGCTTTGTAGCACAGGCTGGCCTCAAACTCTAAGCCATCCTCCTGCCTCAGCCTCCCAAGTGCTGGGAGGACAGTTGTGTGCCACCATGCCTGACACATCTGATAGCTGGCCTTCAAATCAAACTCCTCCTGCCTCAGCCTCCCAGAGTACTGGGATTAGAGGCCTGGACCACAAGACCCTGCTCGTAGCAGAGCTCCTTCCTACCATGCTTGAGGCCCAGGGTTCAATGCCCGGTACTGCATAAAGAAAGAAAAGGTAAGAGAAAATAGCAAGCAAAGTAAACTAAGGGGAAAACAAAATAGGGAAAACAGCAGCAACGTGAGGGTGCAGGTGGTATCGTAGATTGTGAGGCACAGAAAAATCTGTGTAACAAGTGGCCCAGAGTCATTTGACAGCCTTTTCTTTTTTTTAGGTACCGGGAATCAAACTCACAACCTCATGTTTGCCAGCGGCACTGTGCCGCTCAGCTATATCCTAGCTCGACAGCCTTTTATTTTTTTTTATTTTGGCAGAACCGGGGATTGAACTCAGGCCCTTGCGCTTGCCAGGCAAGCACTTATTCTACTGAGCCATCTCCCCGGCCCCCTCGATAGCCTTATAGAGATGTGACGGATATTACTAGTAAAAGTCAGTGCAGATGCAGGTATGGTACTACACCCCTGTATCCCAGCACTCTGGGAGGGAGCGGCAGGATGATTTCAAATTACAGACCAATGGGATTTTCAACTCAAAATAACCCTATGAGGGGACTGGGAATGTAGCTCAGTGGTACAGGCGCCTGCTTGGCAAGCTCAAGATCCTGAGTTCAATTCCCAGTACCAAAAAATAAATAAAATAACCCTGTGGAGTGGTCACTATTGTCAGCTCTTTGATAAGGAAGGAAACAGAAGTCCAGAGCAAGCACATGACACAAGCACGCCCAAGCAGCGTGCAAGTGGAGGCTGCTCGAGCCGCCCAGGCCTTGAAGGCTGCTGCGTCCTGCTATGAAGAGCTGATTTACTGGTGGCTTTCAAGTCTTGGAAGAGAAAAGGGAAGAGACCGAGTTACAGGAAACAGGATGATTTCCGCCCACTTTTTCACTAGGGAGGTTGCTGGCTAGAAGGGAAAAGCAGAACGATGGGCAAGAGCCTATGCAGACTTCAGCTGGGGCGGCGTGGCACGTGCCGGCCATCCTGGTACCCTGGGAGGCCGAGGCAGAAGGAGCGCGAGTTCAAGTCCTGCCTGGGCAATTTATCACCTTAGTAAGACTCTGTCTCAAATTATAAAAGGGCTAGGAATCTGGCTCCGGGAAGGTGCTAGACTCATCTTGTAGTACCACATTCAGAAAAGAGAGAGGGACAGACAGACAGACAGGGAGAGATGAATGCAGTCCTAAGACTTTTTGAGAAACATTGGGGGCCAGGGAGATGGCTCAGCGGAACAGGGGCTTGCCTGGCAAGCACAAGGGCTTAAGTTCAATCCCCAGATCCACCAAAGAGAGAGAGAGAGAGAGAGAGAGAGAGAGAGAGAGAGAGAGAGAGAGAGAGAGA
>NDGN011471037.1:0-10570 GCA_002564285.1 Tympanoctomys barrerae | reverse complement strand
AACCAGGGATTGAACTCAGGCCTTTGCGTTTGCCAGGGAAGCACTTATTCCACTGAGCCATCTTCCCGGCCCTTAGCTTATATCTACAAAAGCAAGAGGGTCTGCGTTCTTATGCCCAGTGCTGTTCAGGTCGGGGTTCCTGCATCAGCGTGGAGTCTTTCATTGGCCTTCGGTAGTCACAATATTTGGCCAGTCAGAAAATACATGTGACGTTGCTTTACTCCGTTTGACTTCACTTGTATTCACGTGCCCTTAATGCTTAACACTTGGGCCAAGCCAGGTGAGGTGGCACACATCTGTAATCCTAGGACTCTGGGACAGTGGAGCAGGATTGCGTGTTTAAGCTTATCTTGGGCAATGTAGCGAGCTAGCAAGACTCTGTCTCAAAAAAACAAAAACAAAAACAAAACAAACAAACAAACAAAAACAAAAATAAAAAAACCCTAAATTTAAAAAGGGCTGGAGATGTAGCTCAGTGTGAAGGCCAGTTTGGACTCTCCACTCTGAAGGATCTGTGTGTAAGCCATGCTTCTGTCCCATACTAGAGGGTATGTTTGCTTACATCTAAGTTGGGAATGTCACTATGACTGTGCCTCAGAGCACAGGACACGTGTTTAATGGCTAAGGGGTTTCCCCTCCTGTTGAGATGCCATTGTTCCACTTAGGTCTTTCAATCACTGCATCGTAGGATTGTAGTTAATTGAAAATAGTGACTTTAGTAGTTTGATCTTTCTCTCGGGTATAGGAGGAGTCCAGACATCACCGCGGCTCTCGGCTCTTTCTGCCCACTCTGTGTAGACGTTAAGCTCGTGGCCCAACGTGACTGCCAGAGCTGCCGCAGTCACTTCTGTAATCCAGGCAGCAAACGGGATGCTCCCACATTAGTCAACAGCGTGTACTTAAAAGGCAGAAGCCTTTTAAGACTTTCTGAGTCAGTCTCATTGACCGGGACTTCGTCACACCGCTGGGGCGGGGGCTGTCATCTTTTTCTGTCTTCCACCCAGAAACAGATTTCTTCGCAGCTGCGCTCAGCCATCTTCCTCATGCCAGCGTCTTGCTGGATCCTGCTTCTCTTGGGATTACCAGCTGCTGCTTGCTGGTTTTGTAGCCTTTCTTTTCAGTGTGTGTGTTTTTTTTTATCCACACATTTGACTTCCTTCCTCATAAGTTTAGGTTGCTGTGCTTTTTCATGGTCTGCTGTTACTGAGTAACTGCACTCGGTTTTTGTTTTCTTTCAGCTCTTTCAGCGTCACTTTACGCCGCTGAGTGTTTCGTCTCAGCAGCTTTCAGCTCAGTCTAAAGAGAGACTGATTAACACGGGCTTGTTCTTCCCACTGGCCACACTGGTGGTTGGCCCGCTGAAGGACAGACTGCCGGGGGCTTCAGCAACTGTGGCGTCCTGCTGTGAGCCTTTTCACCTGACAGGGCGTTGAGGCCAGCAGTCTTGTGACCCGCGTGCTGAGCTCTGGCCCGTGGAGATTCCCGCAGCCCCGAGTTAGTCCTCAAGGGTGCTCTGCGTATTGGCGCTGGTGGGTCATCGGCCGTGGGCTGACAGGTACCAGCTGATCAGCCACTCGGGCTAGGCTGAAAACTGGTTAATTGGGAAGATTCGGAAAGAGGAACTCGAGGCTTTGATTAGTAAATGGATGCAATTAGAGATCGTACTCCTAAGTGGAATAAATCAGACTCACCTGTGTAAGCATCGGATTGTCTCCCTAGTGTAAGAATTTGAAAGAGTGAATACAATCTGAAAGGTACAGTAGGTATTGTGGAAGGGAAAGAAACTGCTAGGGAAAGAAGGAAAGGAAAAATGTATTTATATATAGACACACACATACAAGATAGCTAAGGTAATTGCACTACTAATTTCTATTGACTTATTGAAAGGAACAGCTAATGCTTATTTTTTTTTGGCCAACTTTACATGCTTTTATCTGGTAATTGGAGCAACTAGTTTGAAGATAACAATATGCAATATAAAAGCCATTTTGACTTCCTGTTAACTTGTTTTGAAATTCTATATCATTTCTAATGTTTTTTTTTTTTTTCTTGTTTTTTATTCTCTTAACGAAAAAGGCTACAGGCCGGCAGCCTCTGCACACGTGCATTTGGAGAGCACACGGTGTTCCTTCTCTTACCCATGCTACGCTTTTGTCTGGAATGATCTTTCCTTCTTCTGTGCCCCCTTCCACCTGGCTAGCTCCTAATCTGTTAGGGCTCAGCTCGGGATGTGCCCCTCTAGAAACTCGCAAGTCCTCACTTAGGGGTTCAGGGTCTGCTGTCTGCCCAGAACCCCTTGCACACACAGCACCTCTTACTGTGCTGTTTCACCGGTAGCTCAGATTGGCCTCAAACTCACGGTGATCCTCTGCCTCCCAAGTGCCAGGATTACAGCTGTGTGCCAGGATTAGAGGAGTGTGCCAGGATTACAGGAGTGTGCCACAATGCCCAGCTTTATGTATGAGGTTTGAAATTATCCTTGTATATTTAATCCAGTATTTGCCTAGAAGCTTGCCACATTAAAGATGATCCACAAGTGTTTTCTGGGGCTCAGTTTTGTGATCCCCAGGGCCTTGGAGCAGGTGTCCTAGTCACTTCCTTTAGCCCTGGGATAGAAAGCCTAACACCACTACTTACAGGAGGAGAGGCTTATTTTGGCTCATGGTATCAGCTCTAGTCCGCTGACTCCAAGGAAGTGGCTTGGGCCAGTGCCGGAGAACTTTTTAGAGCTCTTACTGCCAACAAATAGCCAGCTGTGGCACAGGTGCCATAGGTCCGCGACCACTGGCCCAGGTGTGAGGGTGTGGCGGAGGAAAAGCTGCCCACTTTATGGTGGCAGGGGAACTGGGGGAGACACTTCCACCCTTCTGGCCGTACCCCCAACCCTTCAAGCACAGTTAGCTCCAGGCTCACCACTGGTGACATAGCTTCCCCTGCTCAGTCACCTTCCCAAAGCCCCACCTCCGTGGACATGGGCCCACGCTGGGGTTGGGGAGCTACACTGAAACCAGAACCACAAGTGAGGAAACACGTCCTCTGAGCTCTTGCTCATCACTGTGCTCTGCTGAATTAGAAGAGATTGTCTTTCCCTTCCTTTTATACTTTTTATTTTTATTTTTTGAAAGTTGGGGTTGAAACAAAGGCCTTTACACTGAGCTACATCTCCAGTTGTTTTTACATTAATATTGTTATTTTTAAATTTTGAGACAAGGTCATGCTAAGTAGCTAAATTGACCAGGCTGAGGCATGCGACATGCCTGCACCCGCCTGCCCCAGAGTGTGGCATCACAGGTGTACGCCGCTGCACGGGGCCTCTCTCCAGGATCCTTCCTCAGAATTTCCCCCAAACTGCTTTTGAGTGGTACTAGTGATTTTTTACCGACATCTTGCTAATGACTGGCTAAAACTTTGCTAATATGAAATTTGCAAATTCTGATGATTTGTGTTTTCTTTATTTTTTATTTTTTTATGTATTTAGTACAAGATCTACGGGGTCTCACTACGCAGATCGGTCTCATAGTGATCTGCCTGTTTCAGCCTCCCAAGCACTGGGATTACAGGTGTGCACCACCACGCCTAGTCTCAATGTGCCCCAGGGGCAGGGCCTGCAGGGCATGTGGTGCTGGGGATCGAACCCTGGTCCCTGCGCTTTGCCTAAGCAGGTGCAAAGTCTGTTGAGCTATCTGGCTGGCCCACAATTTGTGTTTTTATCTACTTTTTTTTTTTTTTTTCTGATTCCTGAACCTCTGAGAACTATACTGATAGAAAGCTTTTGAAATCTTTAATTTCACAGGTTCTGTGTTATGATTATTATTACTATAACAGGCAAAGACAAGGATTCTTTTCGGAATTCCTGGTTCCAGCTGTAGGTTGCTTGAGAAGCAGGGGTGCTCTTGGGGTACTGGTGCCTGGATTGTAGTGAAAGACACCCCAAAGTGCGTCAGAGGCCAGCGTTGACCGTGGGTGTACGTGTTTCTTTTGCCATTGATCACTACCATCCTTTTTCCTACTCTGGAATTAAAAAGAATGTTGAAGAATAAAGGTTTCCATATGTTTTTTTTTTTTTTTTTTTTTTTTTTTNTGTATTTAGGGAAGGGTCTACAGGGTCTGCAGGGTCTCACTGCGTAGATTGGATTTTGTAGTGATCCTCCTGTTTACAGCCTCCCAAGAGCTGGGATTACGGGCCGTGCCCCACGCCCAGTCTCAATCCGACCTGGTGGTGGGGCGGCACGCAGGCCCAGGCTGGCCCCTGCATCTGCCTGATAAGCAGGCACTTTTATCCACTGAGCTATTTGGCCGGCCCTAAGGTTTCCACGTTTTGTAAACAAAAATCTCATTTTGTAGTGACTTTTGTTGTTGTTGTTAAAGCTCCCTGTTTCCCATTGGGGGGACTCGCCACTGAGCAACGAGAGTTGAATGTCACTGTTAATGCCGGTGGTGACAGCGCTAGCCACTGCAAGAAGGAACCCGCTCTGAAGCAGGTAGCGTTCCGAGCTTATCTCCAGGCAGGAGCCGCGAGTGCAGCGTGGGGACAGGTGTGACCTTTGGGCGGAGGATGCTGAGCAGCACCCGCGCTCCTGGAAGCGGCCCTGGCTCTTCCCTCATCACCGCTCACCGACTCCTGCACCTCTGTTCCCCAGTCCGTCTGCACAGGGATGCTGTTGCGAGCAAATGCATGTTCTTGGTCGTCACATTGGACAATAGATGGTCAGGGCTGGAGACCTCGGTCAGCGGTGTTTTCTTTCTCTCCCATCTCCTTTCTTGTTTGACCAGTTTTCTCTGTTATTCCAGGACTCTTGGGAAGTGGGCTTGGCATATTAACTTTTTATTATTGTCGTAAGCAAGATTATACAGGAGAAAGCAAGCGTGGGTGATCATTATCTTCTTTATATCAGAACGAAGGCTTGCGTAGTGAATCGAAGGTGAAACTGTCCCTACACCAAGGCTTTAAAAAATAATTCTTTTAAAGGGCCAGCCTGATAGCTCACGGACCAAAGCTCCTGCTCAGGGTGCTCTGAGATGGTGGCTGAGACTGAGTGTGCTGGGGTGCTGTTGTAATCCCAGCGCATGGGAGGCGGAAAACAGGAGGATCACTACGCGTTGGATCTGCGTAGTGAGATCCTGTAGACCCTGTCCTAAATACAGAAAAAAAAATTCTTTTAAAAATAGATTGTGTATTTTTTTCACTCTCTGGAACTGAAATTATAGTTTAAAATAATTTTTTTTGCGTTATATAACCAAGAACCTATTTTCTTCCCTCTTGTTGAAATTTTGTGTGTGTGTGTGTGTGTGTGTGTGTATTTTCTATTTCTAGGCTTCCTTTGAAGTTCCTTAGGGAAAACAGCAGTAAACTGTAAGTAATCGTGTTAATTTTCAATTGGGTGTCCCTTTTCTTTTTTATTTTTTCTGTGCCAACACTTCTTAAATGGATCCATCTTGTTAATATTTGGCAAAGAAGATGAGATTGTGATGGAAATCATGTTCTTTACTTTTTCCTCCATGATCCGTATTGAGATGGGGATCAGTGATTGTCCCTTAGAGGCTTCTGGGTCACAGTTCACCTAGGATAGAGATTTGTTCTTTAATTGGAAATAAGTGCCCATCCCTTATTCCAAGCTATGACTGATGTCCCCTGGGTTTATAACGAAAAATAGGGCCTTGGAAATAGAGCATCCACACAGGCAAAGGATATGAAGTGTAATCCTCTCGATTTTGTTGCTGATTTTTTTTTTTTTTTAACCATGATCAAAGGGGGTTTGGCTATGCTTTTCAATCTCTATATTCACCTCTCACTAATTAGAGGGAGGTGGGCATCCTGAGAATGCTAGTGTTAGTGGATTTGGGGTTTGAGTTACAGACATGCTCGCGGGGCTGAGGTAGTATGTTCAGGGATAAGGTGGTATTTGTAAGAATTAGAGGTTAGAGAAGAGAAGGAAGCAATAAGGCCATTCAGAAAAAAAAGAAAAGTAAGTTGAGGGTTTTCAAGGTAATAATTTTGGCAATTCCAGTAGCAGTACTTGTACATTTGGGGAATAAGTAAAGAAAAGAATAGAAGGTAGGATTTCTAGTAACTAGAGAATAAATGTTTCTTCTTTGTTAAAAAAAAAAAAGAAGCAACTTTTTAAAGTTTCTTTATAATGATAAATGCGACAAGTCTTGTGTTCCTGGGGACATTTATTCTTTAAACAAATGTTGAACTGTAGCAGACGTGATTGAGTTAGA
Organism: Tympanoctomys barrerae; assembly: GCA_002564285.1. Taxonomy (NCBI): domain Eukaryota; kingdom Metazoa; phylum Chordata; class Mammalia; order Rodentia; family Octodontidae; genus Tympanoctomys; species Tympanoctomys barrerae. The sequence goes on along the minus strand of NDGN011471037.1, from coordinate 4,348 downwards.
CAGAGGGGACACCTAACAGTCCTTAAATAAGTCAGAGGTTTTTTTTTTTTTTTAAGTCTTAGTACTGAGGAATGAATTTTGGGCCTTTGCACTGCACTGCCCCACCCCCCATTTTTAATTTTTTTTTTTTTTCCTTTGGACATGGTTTTGCCAAGTCTGTAAGTTGCCCGGTGGTGAGCTGAAACATGGGATCCTGCGGCCTGTGTCTCCCAGGTGCTGGGTCGCGGGGTGTGCTTCCACGCCTGCCTCGAGGTTTCTTGCCGTCTCAGGTGGAGTCTGGAGGGGAGGGATGGCAGTTGCTCTGTCACGGGCATCTCCAGACCTGCTCGTGCTCCACTCCTTGTGCCCACTGTTCTCCAGGTGCCCTCAATCTGGGCCTGTCGCTGGAGCTGTGTGACATAGCTATGTGACATCTCGGTGACAGAGTGCACAAATAGCAAAGGAACAAAAAGAAGCCCTTGTTAGGGTCACTTCTCTCTAAGCATCTTATTTCAGAGTGCTTAGTTACACCTAGTCCTGAGGAAGACTGGGCATCTTCTATTCCAGTGGCACAAAATGAGATTGCTGTTTCTTGTCTGGGGAAAATAACTTTCCTACTTTACTGATAAAATTGTTCAGTAATTCACTATTATGTTACCAAAGGTATACTTTGGGGGTAATTTCTGAAGATGAAAGACTGGATGTTGGGCAAAATCATGAACATTTTCAGTGTCCGTCTCTGAGACTACCAATAGTATTGCCCTAGGGTATTTCTAAGAGTATATTTCATTAAAAATAAAGAAGGTCAGTGGTGTTATAATAACAATGATGATATCTTACTGTCAGTGCTTTCCTAATATTAAATTTTCTGTTATTTTGAACATTAGTGCTAGTGAATGTTTGGAATTTCTTACAAGTTTAGACTGAGGACACTCAACAATTTATCTTTGGAGTTTGATTATCCATTGCCATTAGTTTTATTTTGAATATCAGTGGATATAGGTCGTAGCTTTCCAGTCTTTTCCTTGCTCATCTCCTTCAGCTGTACTGTGTTACTGTCTGAAGAGCCAGGAACCTTTGACCGAGTCCGTCTCTATGACTTGTTGGTGTCCAAAAGGAGCGTGTCTTGTGAAACCATTCGGCTACCGTAGCAATCTGGGGATCGTGCATCTTGGTTTCCTTGGACTAGTGGATCAAACCACGATCACCGAGCTTTGTTTATACAAAAACCTTTACTTAACATCAGTAAACCATAATATAAAATTAGGGAGGGCTACTTTCATTATGTGCCAACTTAGTGTGCTAAAGATATGCCTTCAGTTAAGAAATGCATATTCATATTTATGAAGTAAGAACAGTTTTGTGAGTGGGCATGAGTTTTAAGGCTCTACCTGTATGTGGGCATGAGAAATTCTAAATTCTCAATTGATGGTACCTTGACATCCTTCCTCAGTATATTCTAAGCTCAGTCTGTTCTGAGCTTTCTGAAAATTACTGAGCATTTTCTTTTGTAAAGGATTCTTTTTTAACCATTATAAGAATTATAGATACAATCTGATAATAATTGAACTAAAAAAAAAAAGTGACTATAAAACTTACAACCAAGACTTTATCATTAAAAATTGGGCATCTGAGTAAGACTTCAGTGAAATAAATCAAGTATTACATTTAATTCCTTACATTACACAGCTATAGTGGAGCAGGAAGCAGATTTTCTTTAAGGAGGGAAGCAAGAACAAGTGGAACGAAGCCAATTCTTTGGTGCAACCATTTAGTTGTAATCTCTTATTCTCACTTTAATCTTATACAGAATGTCTGAGTGTGTTCAGATCCCGTTTGCTGTTTGGGGAATTGGCATTCACACGGCACAGTGTGTGTTTCCATGGCACCAAGTGTCCTAAAACATAAGTGAAGCACCAAGCGTTAGTGTGTGCAGTGATAGGATTGTCTTTACTGCTAAAAGGAGTACAGGTGTACACAAGTACAGCTGAAAAATAATAAGTTCAGCATGTCCTATGATGGAGAAGCTCCACTCAGGTATATATACACCTTAGAAAAGTGGTTATGAAACTTCGAGGTCCGTGGGATGGGAAGTTCCAGAAATATTATATTCACAGAGTCAGAATGTCAGAAACAGTACAGATCTCCACTAGTCATCGGCTGGGTTATGGAAAGTGTGGAATTTTTATTGAGTGAAGAACAGCCTATTACAGTACACCATGATCCCTCTCAAGCCATATGTTCCAGGAAAGAAGTCGCAAGGAAATGTGTGCAGTACAGCTTCACTTTTACAAATTTCAGGCCCAGTGAAACTAAGCGGCGCGCTGCCTCAGGGTTGTGTGCGTAGCCCCCGGGGTGGCGGGGGGTGCGCGCCTGCAATCCCAGCACTGGGGAGGCTGGGGACGAGGACCAGGTTGGAGTCTTGCCTGAGCAACTTGGCAAAACCCCGTCTCGAAATAGAAACTAAGGAAGGGCTGACTGTGTAGCTCAGTGATGGTGTGCCCCTGGATTGGGTCCTCAGAACTGCGAAACAAGCAAACAAATGAAAAAGAAAGAAAGAAAAAGGTTTACGGGAGGTTGTTTTGTTTTGTCGCGCACCTTGCACAGAGTATGTGTGCGCCTGCGTAAAGAGCTTAAGGAAATTGTTCGGAATGAATGATGAGTTCTGTGAGTCACGGCGCAGAGCACAGACCGGAGTCGCCTGGAGGGCAGGAGTCCTGCTTGCGTTGTAGCGTTCCCAGCACCTTGCTGGGCATGGAAAATGCAGAGTGGCTGACCGCCCAGTTATATCACAGTGAGCTGAGCACAGTTTTCTTTTTGTTGTGGTTTGAATTTCTGAATTTTTTTCTTTATTCCTTCTCTGGACTATTTTTTTGGTTAATTTGAGTGGAGAAGTTTGTACCTGTACATGATATTTCTAAATTCTTCCTTTTCTCCCAACCCCCCTTCAACCTCTCTTGCCCTCTTTGTTTATAAAAGCTTTGTTTGTGTTTTCTTCCTTCTGTTCTCTTTTCTTTCCTTTCCACATCCCAGCCCTTGTCCCTGTTCCCATTTGTGTTTTCTTGTTTCCTAGTATCCGTTACACATTTTAGTCTTTTTCCTTTCATTTTGTCCCACCAGAGAAACACTGTGATATTTAAACATCTGTCCAATTTATTGCACTTAAGATTATGGAAGTTTTTCTTTTTTCTTTCCCGCTCATTCCTTTCCCCCTCTCCCCTTCCTAGTTCCCTTTTCTTTTGAACAGTTTCTTCCAGTTTCACAGCACCTTTCATACCCTTTGGTTCTTATTTATACATACAGAAAAATGATCCAATATTCTTTTGTTTCGGTTGCTTCTCTCAGAGGAGTTGGATGAATAGACACTACTTGGGAATGAAACAGTTTTTCTTACTTTAGGTCAAGTTACTTGGTGAGTAGCTTCTTCTGTCTCTTCTGAGGACAGGACAACAGAAGGCAGCGAGAACCTTCAGGCCAGCCGTGGTCTGACATCTGTCAGGGAGAGTGGGAAGGAGGGGAGTTGAGGAGGAAGAATTCTAGATGACAGTGGCTTTCTGAGAAGGTCTTGGCTCGGCCCACAGGGCTATAGAGCCTTCTTTTTAGGCGCAGGAGAAGGCCCAGCTCCAAGACCTCTGTGCTAGGTGCCCATTGTCAGTAGGCCAGCAAGTCCGCAGCCTTCGCACCAGTGACCCAGGGAACCTGCGGCCGTGACAGCGGGGGTGGGGGGTGTGTGGCCGTCCATCAGTTGTGCCTGCTGGGGGCGGTCTGCATGGCCCATTTCCACAACTGCCACAGAGAGGCAATACCATGGGGACCAGGTCTGAAGACACTAAACGGAAAATGACAGAAATAAGTTTAAAACAGTGTACTGTTCTCAGTAACAGATGGAATGTGGTGTTGCCCTGCTCCTTCCAGAGGCAGGCGATCGTGCCTTTGTCTAGCGCATCTACGCTTTGCACACCACCCGCCACTGATTTCTTACTGGCCACCTATGTTATCACATTAACTATTGTAGTATCACAGTGTTTATGTCCAGGTCACCCTTATTTAAATAATGATCCCAAAGACAAGACTATGAGACAGGCAGTTTTGTTATAATACATTGTTATAATTGTTCTACTTTGTTGTTAGTTTTTATCAGTCTCTTACTGTGTCTTATTTGTGAATTATACCTTATCATAGATATACATGTACGAGAAGAACATAGTATGTATAGGCTTTGGGATGTATGCCTGAAGTTTTAGCCGTCCTTTGAGGGTCTTAGAGTGTAACCCCAGAAATAAAGGCTTTTTCTTTTTTTTTTTTTTGCAGAAAACTTTTGTAAGTTGTTTTATTTACAATGCCGACTTTGAAAAGCTCACTAAAGTTA
>NDGN011471032.1:0-15195 GCA_002564285.1 Tympanoctomys barrerae | reverse complement strand
AAACAAAAAAACCTCTGTGCCCGTCAACCAGTAGTGGAGAAGCAGAGCCCAGGCCTAGCCCAGTCTGAGTGGCTCCGGTCTCTGGGCTCGACCATCTCACTGGTCTTTCCTGGAGTGGACTGCTAGATTTTGTTTAATTTTTGCAAATTCTTTACCACAATGAACTCTTCATCTTTGAATAAACGCCTCTCTGACCTCAGCCTTTAACTCTACTCAGAGGCCCGGCTGGAATTTGGCAGCTTCTCAGCAGACTTGGGAATTAGCCTGCGCAAATGCTCCTTGACGGCCGGCCGCACGGTGAGCTGCTTCTGGAGCAGCCCACCAAGGCTTCCCACAGAGGAGCAGGAGGGGCGAGTGCAGCCGCTTTGGGGTGAAGGTACCAGTGTTATCCTTGCAAATTAGATAACAGTGCGTTCCCTAGCTGCTGGCTGGAAAGCTGCCTAAATATGAGCCGGGGGTGCTCCTGTGGCCCAGGCACAGGCAGCTGAGTCACACTGACGGGGCTCCACACTTGCTCCTGCCATTCATTAGTGAGTGATCTCCAGCAGGTCCACGCTCTCGGAGGCTCGCTTCTACTGGGAAGGAGGAGTATTAGCCTGTTCCCCTTGTCCACAAGACTTGAACTGCAAAATAGGGAAGAAATGGTGCTCAGGTCCCACAGAGAAAGCTGTTCTTGGAGCAAGATGAAAATGTCAAAAATCAGAGCCTGGCCTGCCGTCCAACCCCGCCTCCAGCCACAGGTGGGACCCCGAGGACCTTTTGAAAAGGTCTTTCTCTTCCAGTGGAAGAGTAATAGAGTTAGTGTTTCAGAACGCCTTCAGTCTCCAGTCCTTCCCACATCTTCCCCCACCTTTCTCCTCACTAGTCAAGTGTAATAATTCTTTGGGAAATTTAATTCTAAATAATGTTAGGTCAAAAATCTGATTCCGATCAGTAGGTTCTCGTCCCAGGAAAAGATGTCTTGCACCCAATGCCTGAAGATTACATGGAGATAGAATCGAGAAGTTGATCACCTGTTTGACCTCTAAAAAGTGTGCTGGGGGTAGGGGAAGGGGGCCTCTGACACCTTGAACCCAAGAGCTAGCTACAGGAAGCTGTCTCCGGGGAGAGCTCGCGTTCCGGCGCTCGCGCCCTCTAGTGGCCTGTATGGGAATGGCCGCCACCCTCTAGCGCTCTGCTCAGACCAGTTCTGCCCCTCCCAGGTCCCAGTTTTAGGTCGACCCCGGGAGGGCTGGCAGTGGGTGGCAGACGGGTCTGGATTCAGACGAGGGTTCTGATTACCCAGGAGCTGCGGGCCGCTCACTATCTCCGAATTTCAGCCTCCTCTGCTCCGGGGCGTCTGTTGCCCAGGATTGCCGCCAGCGTACTTGGCTAACTCGCATCCTCTTACGCCAGATCTGGAAGCTGTGAGGACAGTGAGTGAGAGCTTGACAAGGACTGCTGCTCAGAGGCTGGCAAGCGGCTCGGGGGGCAGGGGCGGCAGTAGGAGAGCGAGGAGAAGCACGTTTGGACGGATGCATAGACACCTGTCTATTCTCCGATTATCTTGCCACTACGAATGAAGAGAGTCGATGCCACCTTTTTTTGGCTGCAGATCACTTGTGGAAAATGAGCTGAAGAGGGCCTGAGAGGCGCCTGGCTGTTAGAGGGAAGGTGTGCTGGGACGTTCTACACGTGCTTGCGCCCTTCCAACTGTCCGTGCCCTAGTGAGCGCCAGCTCTCTTCAGGAGTTCTGGCCTTAAAAATCCTTTTCCTCTCTTTAAGCATGCTGTGCAGAGGCATTCCCAGATGGCCTGACAGGTAACGAAGTTTTTCTTAGCAACAGAATGGTCACACTTAGGGGCCGGGGAGGTGGCTCAGTGGAATAAGCGCTTCCCTGGCAAGTGCAAGGGCCTGAGTTCAATCCCCGGTTCTGCAAAAAATAAAATAAAATAAAAAGAATGGTCACACCCCCACGCTGTGTCACCTCGTGGTGGCATGTTCCTCTGCTCCTCTACCCACTGTGAAGAAGATGCTAGCGCTGATGTCTGCTGTGGCTCTAAACGGTTGCTGCTTTCATTCCATAAGCCATGACCACACCTCCTCAGGCCAAACCCTAAGAAATCTAAAACAAACAAACAAACAAACATATCCCCCAAACGCTATTCATTATAAGCAGTGAGTGTCTGATTTCCAGCTCCCTGTTCATGGGATTTCTGTTAGTTGACTCAATATTAACTGTGTGCCGGCACCTGGGCTGGAAACCAGGGTGATGGAGACAGCCAGATTCCACCCCCATCACAGTCGGGCAGGGATGCGCCCTCTTACAGAGACAGTTACGATGTAGACGCTGGCAGAAAGGAACAGGGAAAGCCTGGGAGCACCTTGCTAAGGGAGACTTTCACTCAAACGGAGAGAAGCAGGGATTGGATGAGAAGGTGCTGTAACCGTGCTCTCGGGAAGACACTAACGGAGAGTTGGGGTGCAAGAGATTTAGTGGGGATCAATGTCTGTGGAAGGGAGTGAAGCTGACATGGCAGAGAAAGAAATCAGACTGCAGTGTGAGCCTCTTACAGCCTCAGCCAGGCCGGTGCGGACTCCCAAGAGCAGGTGCCTGCCAGGCGTCCTGGGTCCCGCCTCTCAGCGGCCTCCCAGCGGCCAGGTCTGAGGAGTGGAGCTCCTCCTCCGGATGGCTGCACTCCTCACGAGTGGGCCGGAAGCCCTTCCCTGGAGGGTAATCTGGCTCACTCAGACCATGGTCACCTTGTGGGAAGCTGCCTAGACTGAGGGGCATCTAAACCAAAAGTTTAAAAGCAAGCCACCAAGTAATAAGATGGGACAAGCGAGGACCTGGGAAGTGGCAGAAGAAGCCATTGCTGTGGAGGCCTGGGTGCAGCGATGGTATGTGAGAAAGACAGAAAGAGCCCGAGCTGAGTGAGGGTGGGAGTGCAGGGCAGCGAGAGTGGAAGGTGAGAAGGGACACGGCCTGCAGGACCTGTGGGACGCTTTCTGAGCATGCATTTGATTATTTAAGCTGAAGGTGGACTTGAGGATGAGCTGCAGATGCTGGCAGTGGTACCCCAGGGAGGCCAGGCCAGGGCCGAGGAGAGCAGCATGCCCAAAGGGTGGAGTGGAAGCGGAAGCCCTCCCAGCACTATGGGCCTTCCGATGCCCTGAGTGGGAGAAACCTGGGCCTCTCACGGCCATTGCACATGGCGGGCTTGGGTTCCCTTGACACTAGGAAGGAGGAGGACCCGTGCACCTCAGCGAGGCCCAGCAGCTTCTGCTTTCTCGCTCTGGGACAAAGTCCAACTACTGCACAATGAACAACTCCCGTCCAACCTTGCTTCCTCCACAGCCTCACCAATTTTCCCCTTCTCCTATCATTTTTGAAGCAAATCCCAGACATTCTATCACTTTACCCATAAGTATTTCAAGATGTAAGAGATGAGAATATACTTAAAAAAAAAATAACCACAGTATTTTGAAGAGATGGAGGAGTTGGGGGAAAAGGTGTTGTCTTACCAGACCAGGGGGTAAGGTGAGTAGGGGTGGAGGGCTGGTCTTGCAGGGTATTTGGGGTGGGGGGTCATTCTTTGGTTTCTCAGCTTAACTCTTTTTTTTTTTTTTTTTCTTTAATGGATTTAGTACAAGGTCTCACTACACAGATTGCAATCATAATGATCCTCCCGTTTTTAGCCTCCCAAGCACAGGGATTACAGGTGCGCACCACCACACCCAGTCTCAATCCCTATCTCAGTGCGCCCCGGGGGAAGGGCAGGCACAGCAGGGGGGTGGGGGGGATACAACCGGGTTCCTGTGCCTGCCCACAGAGGCTCAACCCTGTTTTGCCTGTCAAAGCAAAAAGTTTGTTGATTAGTCACAGTGATGCAGGTCAGGCTGGGGCTGCGTTCAGACTCACCCGCTAAGAAGATATGGAGCTCTCCCCGGGAAGCTAAAAAGCAGAAGCAGGCTGGAGAGACTTCACGGGGAGATATGAGGACGCAGGAGAGAAAGATGTGCAGCAAAAGAGAGAGTAGATGAAAAAGAGTAAGAAAAGCACACGCAGATGGCCTCTAAAGCAGCTCTAAATGGAGCGGTGCTCCCGGGAGAGGTAGGCAGGAAGACCACCTCCCAGCGCCATGCTGGGGGCAAGATTCCGCAGCCTCGGGGCCTGCCTTGCAGAGGACCGTGGTGGAGGAGACTTTGCTGTCCAGAAAGAGACACAGCGAGATGCGAAGCGGCCCAAACCCGAGAGAAAGGATGCTCTGAGTGGGGCATCCCGGGATGAGGCCCGCACACAGGCTAACACCGGAGCAACAGCGAGCCCCGCGGAAAGCCACCCCGCACAGAGGAGGGGGAAGACCAGGAGGCAGGACGCCCCCGCAAAGGAGGCGCCTTCTGCGCCCACCCAAGAGGCCTGGAAGGAAGTCTGAGGACAACGCAGTCGGGGAAGACTAGAAGTGATGGGCTGGGGAAGAGAACTTACTTGGGGGAAAAGGTGGGGGGAGAACCAACTAAGAACGTGGCGGGGCTAAGCTTGGTTTGGGGCTTTCAGTCTCTCTTCCTCCCTCTCCTTTTCTCTTTTCTGCACTGTAGGTTCAAGTTATCTTTTGTCTACTGATTTTCTCATTGCCACCGACCACTTTCCCAATAAAAGCCATATTAAATTAATCACTGGATTGACTAGTTCATTTTTTAGAATTTTTAATGGAAGTTATACTAGAATTGTAAAGCAGTAAGATTTAACAAAATTTGAGATGGATATTAGGGACTTTTGCTTTTTGCCAAATGATAATAAGTTGAACAATAATATAAAAGCGTAAAAAAATAGTTTAAAAAACTTGGACTTTAAAAATCAGTTGTCATCCGTATAAGTGAATGTAAATTTTTTTTTTAACTCATGACCTTAAACTTCCACTGGTCGTTTAAGTTAGGTAGGGGACAAAAATGAACACTGAATATGTAGCCACATTCTATCATCTAAATAAACTTTTTTTTAATGCTTATGTATTTGGTACAGGTTCTTTCTCTGCAGCTCAGACTCAGTGATCCTCCTGTCTCAGCCTCCCCAGTACTGGGATTATAGGCATGTGCCACCACACCCTGTTTCAGTGGCTGGCACAGCTTGTGGCTGGCCTGGCGTGTGGTGCAGGGATCCAACCTGAGGACTTGGGCTTCCTTGGCAGGCGCTTAGACCCTGAGCTATCTCTCCAGCCCCAATCAACTGTCTCTTGATGTAAAGTGTTCACACTTTGTAGTCTCAACACTTGATAAATGCTTATTTTTTTACAATTAATTCTACTTGGGATTCAAGCAAGGTGCAGTCACTGCAGCTGGTCGGTGTATCTTTTAAATGCCTTCATAATTTCCTCTTGCCGACTGCTTCCTTCCGTACCTTCATCCCCACTGCATAATCTGTGTTCCGAAGAACCTGGTAGCTGCTTCGGTACTGCTTCCTCAGCCTGGGCTGTGGTCTCGGCAGCGTGTGTTCAAAGGGTTCCTTTGTATTTTTTTAAATGATCATTTGGATGAGGAAAGTTTTAAATCAGGTGAAATGGAGTTTCCAGCAGGACCAGGTTGGACTAGACGTCGAACAGCTCAGATTTACAGCGTGTTGTGGAATCTGCCCAGCAAGCTGTGAGCAGGGAGGAGACGTAGGCTCCACGGTGAGCAGGTGGAGGCCGAGACAGACAAGTGCAAGCGTGCTTCTACCGTGTACAACTTTCCATCAGCCAATAGTGAAAGCGATGGGGAATGTTGTACGTACTCTGGTGCTAATTTCCAACTTGATTTCAGTGCGTTCACTGGACAGCGTACAAGCCCTTTCCCATGGTCAGTCCCACGCTTGCACCTCTGAGCGGCAGCTCTGGGCAGCTGCTTCCTCGAAACAGAGCTCTTGCTACAAAACTTCAAACGGTTCTAAAGCATACACTATCCAGCAGCATTCATTTTAGGTAGCAACGATGCCTGCTTGTGTGGCTGAGCGTCTGCTTCCTGCTGGTGAGGCTCTCTGCGTGAGGCTCCCGCCGCTGTTCAGTGGAGGGTAACAACCTGCCCTCTCGTGCTGGCTGGCTCTGCTCTGCCCACCTGATAGGGCCATTGTAGCGACAGCAGGACACAGCGCAGCCTTGCGCTTCAGGGCCATCTGGCTGCCCTGGGCGCGGTGCAGCCTCACCAGCTGCCCCGTCCATTTGCAACAAATCAGGGCATTGCCAGCCAGCCGTCTTCTCCCTCTCCTATGGGCTGTCTCCTGTGATTGCTATCTGGCAGTATTTGCAGGTCCAGGCATGGAGGCGGGTCTACTCCTCCTGGAGCACTGCACAGGGAGCTTGGGGACAGGCGTGGGCTAACAGAAGCAGCTGGTGGCGTCCTACACGGCAGTTTCCTGGCGTCTAAGCACTCCACTAGGAGAAAGGGCCTCACAGTTCACTTGCAGGCCCCTGGCAGGAGTGCCAGGAGAAGCCGCCCCTCAGTGGGTATGCACTGCCCGGGAGGGCTTGGAGGTAAGACAGAATGCTGAGCATTTTCTGAGATCGAATACAGTGACATGAAAGCCAGAGCTATGAACAATCCATCTCTTTTTGGAAGTTTACAGTATGCTCTCACTCACTGTCTCCCCTTAACCCTGGCTTCCAGCCAGGGAAGTGGACTGAGCAGGAATTCTTATCCGCACTCTGCAAAGGAGCCTCCTCAGGTGGGAGTGGACTTGGCCGGCCACTGGAAGGCAGCAGGAAGAGGCCCCACCTGCATCTTTTGCCAGCACGAGAGTGCGAGGGGCACAGCCCACGCTGGCCCAGGACAGGGCGGAGGTGCTGCGCTTGGCATGTGCTGACCTGGTTGAGGGTCTGTGTCCTTGGAGGACTCCTCGGGGGGGCACAGACAAGACTGGGCCTCACCCACCAAGAAAGAGTGGGACCGAATCAGTTGCTCAGGGGCGAGACTGGAGATCACATGCCCCCCAAATCTTAGACCTAGAAAACCATCTTGGCCCAAGACAGAAATAGAGGACAGACAGTGGGAGATAGGGGAGCATTTTCAGGTTGGAAAGGGAACAAGAGCTGAAGGCAGGAGGAAAAGAAGGGAGAAAAGGGGCACAAAGAAGAAAGAAAAAAGAGAATTCAGCGTCTGTAAATGGGAAGGGGATTGGGGCGGAACAAGCTGGCAGGGCTGAGAAGGAAGAGCAGTCAGTGTGCTGCAAACACGCGCCAACTCCTGGATAAATGGATAAATGCAATCGCTGTGCAGAGAACAACCGCTAATGAAAAACACTCGTGGCCTGCCGGTCTCTCCTATTCTTCAGTATAAAGCATCCCAAGCCTGATTTACTGTTTTAGTAATCTGCTTCTAGCTCCATATCTTACAAAACTTATTTCAGCCTGTTTTACTCTCTTCTTCCAAAATTTATTAAGCACCAGTTACATATTAAGCATTCTGTTAAGCACTTTGGTAATATTTAATATTAATCCTTGTAATTCATGATTACACATACATCTTAATTTCTGATATGAATGAATATACAAACAGACGATAGCCAGACAAGATGCAAAAATAGAACCAGGAACAAAATCTGCATCCACCAGCCCAGAAACCACCTGAAATTCTATAGCCGTTCGTCCCCAAAGAGTCAGAATTTTATCAGTAACTTCCAGCTTTCCTACCGGTTGACTCTACTTCCAACCTAAGCACAATCAGAGAAAGCCAGATCTACACACGGGTGCTCCCGGCTCATGAGCCCGCCTCCTCTCACACGTCTGCGTTCCAACCACGGCGCACTGAAGCCTCTCCTCTTTCACACTGCCTTACCTGCCTGCTCACCTCCGAGTCTCTGACACAGCAGCCTCCGTGTGCTCTGATTTGGGGTGGTCTTTACTCACCTTCATAAGTACCTTGAGATACATGCGGATACTACTTCCAGTGTCTGTACGATGAAACTAGGGCATAAGATTACCACCAGTCACTAAGTGTCTACTCAGAACTTCAGCCTGGGTCCCACTGACTACAAAGCCTGATCTGAATCTCTTTGTCCAGACCTCCAGAGATTGTGCTTAGCCTGGATCACCAGCTCATGGCCGCCTCCCAGCCACAGGAAAGTTCAGAGGCTCCACCAGCTGGCAGATTAGTTCAGAGCCTCACAGCAGTCTGGACAAGCCTTCAGCCCTCAGCCTCTCCACGGGGCCCTCCTTGCCCCCCGCCCATCGCAGGAGGACATCTGCCTCACTTTCTTCCTTAGCCCCCTGCCCATCCCAGGAGGACATCTGCCTCACTTTCTTCCTTAGCCCCCTGCCCATCCCAGGAGGACATCTGCCTCACTTTCTTCCTTAGCCCCCTGCTCACCTGCTTTGCTTCTCACTCTGTTCGCCTCCAAGACAAGATGAGAACTGTTAGGGCTCTCAGACATCCCAGTTTCCCCTCTTTGTTGATGCCACTAATAATTATAAATCACATGAGAAAATGGGCAAAGTACTCGTCAATCTAACCCTCAAGTAGCACTCTTTGTGGGATAATATCCCCACTTTACAAATAAAGTAACTTGTTGAACACCTCACATCTGCTAGTAAACCAGTAGGGCAAAGATTCGAATCTGGGACTTAAGCAGACCTGTACTCTATGCTAGATATGAGAATGCAAGTGCATGAAGCTTTCAAGGATTCCAGAATCGCAGCAGCTTTTACATGAAGTGAAAGTTGCCCCCTGCCTGCAGACCATCCAGCCCAGAACTTATACCAGGAAACCACCCTGTGACTTCAGCTCTGAAGAAGGCTGGGGAGGGCGCTTAGAGGGACCCAGGGATGCTTCTCTGAGAAGTTGGCAGGAAAAGTTAGCAGGCCCATGAGGCCCGCAGAGAAGCCTTTAAAGAGCAAGAAAAATATTTTCATCCACCAAAAGTTGGAAACTATATAGAATCTCTTTGTTTCTTAGACAAGAAAGAACTAAAACCATACCAGGCTCTCTTACCAAGCAAGGGCGAAGTGGGGCTGACACACAAGGGCAGTCAGGTTAGGCTTAAATAAACCAGCACTTTGATGGGCTCAAAGCAAAGCAGGCTGAAAGTGACTAACAAAGACCAGGCCTGGGCTGAGGAGATGATGTGGAGTTCTGTTCTTCGGAAAGAGAGAGCTAACAGAAATGTAGACCACCGTGCGTCTTTGTTGGCAGAGAAGCACTCTATGGCAGGGCCTGATCAGATGAAAGACCGGCGTCGCATGTCCACAGATCTCAGACTCTTTCAGCAAGAATGGAATGTGCTACTCTCGAAGGCCATGGACCATGAGAGGATATGTTGTATTCAAGGAATGAAAAAAGAAAATTGGTCAGAGCTCAGAAGAGTTTGTGCAGGAAAAGCTGGACCCAGCAGGCAGGCAGAGCATAGCATCATAAGCATTCTGCACGCCACGTAGGGAATGCTGGAGCCAAACTTCCCGATGATATCAAGCCCTGGGATGCTTAGTAAATAGATACTTTATTGGGACTCTCCCCTGAGAATTCTAAAAGATCTGTATTAGGCCCCTAGAAAATGTCTTTAAATTAACTAAGAGATCCTTAATTTTAGGAGAGTTTAGAAAATTTAACAAAAGGCATTGTTTTAAATTGTTGAGGGGGCCTGCCCATTAGCTCAGTTCTTCGGGGTCAGGGACATGACTCAGTGGAATAAACGCTTCCCTGGCAAGCACAAGGGCCTGAGTTCAATCCCCAGTTCCACCAAAAAATATAATAATAATAATAATAATAATAATAATAATAATATAATAAAAAATAAATTGTTGAAAGCAGAACACCTAATCAAACCTGCAATTCAGTAAAAACTTATTTGGAACAGGAACCAGAAGTGCATCAAAGTCTGCTGAGGTCCATTTGTCACGGCGAAGGATGGTGGACCATACTCCAAGGAAACAGTGATGGAGATGCAGAGAGGAACTGGTGATAGGCGACAGAAGGCCAGGAGAGAGGCCTGTGTGGAGGCGGTGGCTGGGCGCTGCTCAGGCGCCGCGGACTGGGCTATTGCTAAGACAGCTGACAGTGTCAAAAGGGAAACGATCATTTTGAGCAGGTCGCGTTTGAGATGCTGCTGAAATACATCAGCGAAGACATCACGTAAGCAAGGGGGCGGTGTCTCCGTGCCACTGTAAACACTTCGGTCACTTGCTTGGAAGGGGCAGCTGCAGCTATGAACATGCTCGAGATTGTGAGGAAAGAGAAGGGGATGGCGCAAGGCAGGCTTAGGACAAAGTCTTGAGGGACTCCTTTTAAAGAGCGGAATGGAAAGGGGCAACTTGCAATGGAGACAGAGAAGGAAGAGTAGGAGGAGAGCCAGGGGGTGATATTCCAGGAGCCAAGACTGGCTCTGAGTTTTAGAAGAACTCCTGAGGCGGTTGCGCTGGTTAAGTCAAGCGTGCCTTGGGTACTCTGAGAAGTGATGTTCTCCAGCCACAGCAGAGAAGCCTCACATCTGCAGGGACACCTCCTACTTGCTGTTCTGCTTCACTGAGGTGTGCTGCAGCAGAAGGGAGGCCCTGAGTAATCGAACTGCCACTGAGTGAGTCTGTCGGAAGAAGGCTTGACCTTGTGTTTCTCAATTTCTTTCAAATACCATTTTACCACACCAACCCCCTTTAAAAATACTTATGTCTATAATCTTTAATCTCTTGCAGCTTTTAACTCATCTATAACAATAGCAAATATACCTTTATAGTTCTTCCCAGTTTTCAGACTACATTTGAAATTCCTTATAATGAAGAGTAAACTGAAAAATGGGGACAAAACACATTTTAATGGAAAAGACAATATTTGAACTCCAGATGTAGCATTTAAAGGTAATATCTGATTTACTCGGACAAGAAAAGGCCTCCTGCGAAATAAGGCAGAGGCCAGAAGGCTAGGACACTGCTGTCTCCACGACTGCACCAAGTGCCCTGGTGACAGCACTGACCAGAACCAGAAGAATCTTCAGGAGCAATGGCGCACAGCTGCAAGCATCCCGCAGGGTGGGGTTCTGCCCAATCTGGAGCTGGAGCTGTCTATCACAGCAGGTCCCCCGCGGAGTACAGAGGTCCTCGTGTGGCCTTCTGTGTATGAGAAAGGGAATGACCCAGAACCAGGACTGCAAGGACAGGAGCAGATCTGGCCACATAGGGCCCTTGCCGCATCCCAGCTGTGGCGTGTTACTGCTGGGCTGCGAGCCGGGCTGAGGGCTGCAAGGTGTGGTGGCCTGTGCCCCCGCTACAGCAGGTGAGGTTGGCTGCTCAGCATGCTGCAAACACCAGCACGTTAATACGCCACCAACTCTAGGAAAGGGTTGCCATCATCACGTGCATTGGCGAGGACGTGGGCAGGTAAATGACTTGCCTGAGCAGCCGCAACAGCAGAGCTGACCGGCAGGCCTATGTTCTGAACCAGCTTGTGCACGGCCAGGCCACACTGAATAGCCAGGCTCTTTTTACTCCTAATGAGCATTTGCTTCTGCTCACTCCTTCCTGTGAGACTCCAGAAGAAATGCAGGCCTGCTGGATTAAGAGCCCTTTTAGGAAAGATGCAAGAAGCGCTTGACAAGGCGGAGCACGGCTGAGGGCGCCAACCAACAGCTGGTGGCATCATCCCAGGCCGAGGCAGAGGCCTCCCCTTTCAGGACAATTCAAAACAAACACATCTTGCTGCTGTCACTACGTTTAGTATTACCAAGACTTCACGAGGCTGATGTCACCATCACCAGTGTGACAGCCAATCAGGCTGAGACTCATGACATAAATTCACAGTTGGCGAATGGTGGAGCCAGGGTGCAAGCCCAGGTTGTCCGTGCAGGGCTCACTCTGCAGGCAGTGCACGACAGAGATGCCCACCATTGGTGTGTGCTCTGTTTGGGGAGGAGGTCCCCGAAGGGCCTCCGGGCTCTTTATTTTTGTGATGATGGGAGGCGCCACAGTGAGAATCAGTCTTACGTCAGTGAAGTCAGTCTTGAGACAAGTGGCCGTAACACATTACCACACCGTCGGGCGTGCAGAGTGACGTTCTCCTCACAGCTCTGGAGGTCAGAAGCCTGAAACCCGTCTGCAGAGCTGCGTTCCCAGGGCTTTAAGGGACAGCTGTTCCATGCTCTCTTCTGGCTTCTGGAGGCTGCCGGCATTCTGAGCTCGTAGCTCCACCTGCACCACCAGACTGTGTCTCCCTACCTTGTTCTGCTTCCACGTCCTAGCACCTTCCCTGACTCTGATCCCCTTACCTTCTTCTACGGATTCTTCACATCAACTTTGGGTCACTCGGATGACCCCACCTCCAGACCTTTAAACTGATTGTATGTGCGAGGAACCTTTCAGCACATATGGTGACATATCAACAGATTCCAGGGATTAGGCAATGGAAGCCTTTGGGGCCACCGTTCAGCCGGCCACAGGGGCCAGAGGCCGCTGCACCACCACCCATGGCCATGAGGCCGCTCCCCCGCCTGCGGGTGCGGAGCCCGACTGGCGCTTCTGGAAAGGCCATCCAGCCTGCAGTGTCTCCCTGCAGCTCCCACTAACATGCTCAACTGTTTTCAAAAGTGTGTCTGAGTCAGAGAGATGAGATTGTAGTCTTCCAAGACTTTATACGCGGGAGGTGAGTTGGGGTGCAGATTCCCCCGTCCACTAATCTAGAATTAAGGGTGAGGGTAAAATCCAGTGTATCTTAATAATTTAAGGAAAGGAATATCCTTGGGCTTGAAGCGACATCTTGAGTAATCCCACTGAAAAATACTGTCGTTGCCACGGTGACCAAAAGCTAGTGAATGAGACTCTCTAGCGCCTGCCCCCCCCCCGCCCCCCGCNCCGCATGTCTCCTTGGCGATTCCCTGCTGCATTATCTGTATCTCAGGCCCACTCATCTGCCTAGGTCTGCTTCCCAGGAGGAGATAGCTCTCTGCCAAGCAAATCCTGCCCCCAAGAATGGTAGCGTTCACTGCAACGCCGAAGCCTGCCTCCTACAGGCAAATGGCAAATCTGCAGAGGTGTTCCCAGGGAATGTGATAGGCACCCACGGGTGGGCGTGGTCTGTGTTGGTTTCTGTGTCCCTCCCTGCGCGGTGCGATTGGTATATAACCGTGTTTGAAAGGACAGGCACTAGAACTAGGGGAGTGGCGCCTGCGAGAATTTCCAAGTTATACAAAATTGTCCCCCCTCAAGCAGCATGTGTGTGTGTGTGTGTGTGTGTGTGTGTGTGTGTGCTCAGAAGTGCTGCTACTATTTGGAATTTAAGCCAGATGTCATTCACCAAAGTGGAAACTGAGAACAGGCACCTGGTTTACACCCCCGCCTTGCAGACCCAAACGCACACTTCACTGACAGGACTAAAGGAGGCGAGAATCAGTTCTGGACTCTGGTGGGGACAGGGCCCAGAGAAGCCCCACACAGGCTGGGGCTGGGGCTCTGGGAGTGCCGGGAAGCCAGGAGCGGCAGGCGTCAGAGGGCAGCTGGGTGGGCTCCTCGGGGACAGGCTGGCTCAGCCGGTGGGTTGGGGATTCTGTGCTTCTTTCATGTGGTTTAATAATTGGATTTCTAAAGAGAAAAACAAAAACAAAATTTCAGAACTGGTTAATAGAGTAACCACGGCTAATACACTGTGCGCTGTCATCTTTAAACTGGTCATTCAGCACAAGAGGGGCCTCCACTGACTACAGCCTCTTAGCACACACCTTCTTTCCAGTGAGCTACTAAGCAGCAGCCCTCTCAGCTGGCCTTCATAGAAGCGCACGTGCATCTTTCTTTTCCCTTCCTTCTCTCCTTCCCGCATCTTGATTTCTCTTTTGAAGTTTCTTCCCATTTTACAATATCTATTATATGTTTTGGCTCTTATTTACTCTTTCAGCTTTTCACACTAGGGAGGCAATATGATGTTTGTTT
This sequence comes from Tympanoctomys barrerae, assembly GCA_002564285.1. Classification (NCBI taxonomy): domain Eukaryota; kingdom Metazoa; phylum Chordata; class Mammalia; order Rodentia; family Octodontidae; genus Tympanoctomys; species Tympanoctomys barrerae. The sequence goes on along the minus strand of NDGN011471032.1, from coordinate 1,345 downwards.
TGTTTTGTTTTTGATGTTGTTGTTTTGTCTTTTTAAGACAGGGTCTCACTATGCAGTTCAGGCTAGCCTTAAGCTCACTTTGTAGCCCGGGCTGGTCTTGAACTCACAAAGATCCTCTTGCCTGAGCCTCCCAAGTGCTGGGATTACAGGTGTGTACCACCACACCTGGCGACAATAGGATGTTTGCACATGTGCATTTGGTTTATTTCACTTATGAATACGGTCTTGACTTGCATCCACTGACCTAGAAAGTCTCAGGTTAGCCTTCTTTGTGGCTGAGGGCAGTTCACTGCACAGAAAGGCCCTTCTGGGAATTTTGTTCCCAAAAGGTGAGACGAAGGACCAGACCAGAGGTTAGCCTAGAGCTCTGCCCACGGAAGCTCGTGTAGGGAGCATGTCAGCGACGTGCAACACACCGAGCGACGTTCCCAGTTGCTCTTTCTCTATCCTCCATTTTGTCTGTCCACGGATAGTGATGCTGCTGCTGTGCTTCTCGGGGGCTCTGTCCGGCAGGCCCTAGCAATTAGGGTACCCTCTGTCCTAATAGGTATGTTTTCAGAGGTTTCTAGGATTTCGGATAAACCTCAAACAGTTCCTAATAAAACTTGAGTTGAAGCTGGGAATGGTGGTGCACAGCTGTAATCCCAGCACTCAGGAAGCTGACGATTGCCCTGAGTTTGAGGCCACTCTACTGTACATAGTCTCAAAAAAACAAAAAACAAATAAAACTTGGGTTGAGCTGTCTCATGGAAGACACATGGTGTTACGGTTTGCGTCTAGTTGTCCCTCCAAAGCCTCATTAAGTCATGGGGCAGGCCCTGCAGGACGAGCAGCGAGTGGCTTGAAGGGTGTGGCCAGGGGACCAGGGCGGGGCTTGGGGGCGGGGCCAGAGAGGCTAAACCCTTAAACTGGCAGCGTGGGCCCCCCCACTCCTACCCTCCCCCCGGCCAGCGGCCTCGCTCGGAGGTGTGGAGAGGGTCATCCTGGACGCTGTGGCACCCCAGCCTCTGCTCCATACTCCGTAGCATGGGGCGGCAGTGTCTGTGATTGGGGCTGCCTCTGGCAGGGAGACGACAGAGGCTCTGACCCTCTCTCCTGAGCAAATGGGGCTCCGAGGTCTTGCTACGCAATTCAGGCTGCTTTAAACTGTGAAATGCCCAGTAACTGTGAGCTAAATAAACCTGTGCTTCCCTAAGTTTGAGTGTTGGGTATTTGTCCCAGCAACAAGAGTAACTGAGACACATGAGCACAAAATTGGTCTGACCTATCTGTTGTAGCTCACAAATCAGATGACAACGAGGCAAGTCCAAAAGTTAAAAGAAGCGCTTTATTTTAGCTGGTACCC
>NDGN011471029.1:0-10557 GCA_002564285.1 Tympanoctomys barrerae | reverse complement strand
TTACTTAATGAGTTTTTATTGAGCCCCTTCTGTGTGTCAGAGGTGATGCTCATGTGCTGGCAATGCAGAGAAGTGTGTCCTGTGCCAAAGAATCTTAGACTCCTAGAGAAGCGCACAAAAAAACATGCTTGTGTTAGAGCATCTCTTTCACGCTAACAGCTCAGCCAAACAGCTGCAGCCCGTGGTCAGTCACTGAGTGAAGCTGGTGCCTGCAGTCGGCCCCCTGTATGTACAGCAGGAGGGCTCACTCCAGGGCAGCGCATCCGGCAGAGGCCCTCCACCCTAGCTCAGGCCTGGAGATGTGGCCTCCAAGCCCCCACCTTTGAGAGGAAGTCTTTTTATAAACTGTCCAGGAAAATGTCTCTAACACTTTATTTTATGAATTTTGTGAAATTTTATTTTTGGCATAAGAGTTTTATTTCCACCTTTGTTTTCTCTATTTAATAATAATAAAAATAGTTATCCTGGAGGAATGCCCAGTCAGAATTCATTACTTTCCTCAAGAAAATTGTTAGAGGCAAGAATGACATGGAGCTGTTTAAAAAAGAAAATCTGCATTTTCTAAGTTCATGCTGTAGAGGATTCATATATACAGGAAACAATTAGAAAATGTATATGAAAGCTAAATAATGATTATTTCCAACACACTTATGTCATGCTTTTTATACAGTATCTACAGTGCTTTATAGTACTGATGGTGTCGATACTGCTGTTTAGCAAGTCATATACTAAATGTTTGAGAGGCAAAGTTTAAGAAAAGAAGGAAAACTGTTGGGTCTCTGTAAACTTGCAGTCTAGCAAGGGCAAGGAGGCATAAACAGTCAGTCAACCCTGGAGCAGAAACGTATGCAGAACCTGACAGGGAGGCACTCGGGCTGCTTTATGGATGCTATTGTATTTTAATTACTTAGACTGTAGCCAGAACCCCAGATCACCCAGACAGAAATGAAGGTATTAGTCAATTCTCTTTGTATTACATGTAAACAATATCAATCACTGATTGACTGATTTTTCCAGCAAACTGATGATTTTTAACTGCACTGGACAATTATGTTACATTTGTGGCCATACCAGTGAGCTGACTTTTTGGATGTTGGTCTAGCCACATTCACGTGGAGGCTGTTAGTAATTCAGTGTTCTATGTTAGTTACTTCAGCATCCTGGTCCCCTTCCCTCTGTGCCATCAGTGAGTGAAAGCTGCCTGTTTGGGACAGGCAAGGGTCAGTGGGACAGTTCACCGGGTTCGGCCTTCCCTGAATGGGTCATGCTCACCTCATCTGTTTTAACCTCCTTCTCCCCAGATGTTCCACTAACTGTGTTATCCTTTTTGTTTCCTTCTGTTCCCTTCCCTTTCTACTCAACAGTGTTTCCTTCCACAGAGCCCACTCATGTTTAAAGATCAGATGCAACAGGATGTGATAATGGTGCTGAAGTTTCCATCCAATTCTCCAGTAACCCATGTGGCTGCCAATACCCTCCCCCACCTGACCATCCCTGCAGTGGTGACAGTGACCTGCAGCAGACTGTTTGCAGTGAACAGGTGGCATAATACTGTAGGTATGTGGCCCTCAACAAGGCACTCCCTAACGAATTAAGGTGAGGAGGAGATATGCTGGGGTGACTCACCTGCCACCTTGTCCATGGAATACTAGCAGAGTAGATTGCTGTCCAGCCTAGCTGGCTGATTCCAACTGCTTAGCGGAACTGTGCCAGTGGCTCACAGAAGGCTTCACTCAGGGTTAAAAAGACACCCAGACATATGAGTGTTTGTATTGGGAACTTTTGTAGGTGTCCACATAAGACCCAACTTTGTTGGTTTACAAATGAATGCAACTTAGGAACAGTTCTCCTGGAATGGAACTTGTTTGTAAGTGGGGGACTTAGTGTACCTATCTGAGTAATGGGAGCAGTTTTGCAAATACTTCAGATCCTCGCACTGTAGTCTATCACTGCATCTCCCTGTACCTTCACTTTATCCCTTATTAAATAAAATGAGTTTGAGTTTGGATTTTCCATGTAGTATCTTGGAATCCTCTCCAGCATCATTAATTTATTTAGCAAGTATGTGAATGACCACTATGTGTCCAAGTAGACCTAAGCACTTGGAATCTCACAGCAATGAACAAGACAGAAACTGTTACGTGGCATAGTCTGTTGAGTGGTTTCGCATGTGTTTTCTCCAAATTCATTTCTGAAAGTTTCAGCCAGTACATCTTGAAGCGATACATTGCTGTCACAGAAATTTAGACATATTGATACTTCTTTAAGCAGAGCAGAAGGGGAGGTGACCAAATGATTTAGGTAGCCCAGATCTCACTGGAAGCCCCAGGACGCCCACTCTCTCCAAGACTGAACAGATGAGTCATGCTGAATTAACCTGGATCTTGATTTTTCTACTGACTTCTACTTTGCTCTGAAAAACACAGTGATTTATACCTTAGTTTTATTTCCCAAGAGTTTCTCAGTGTACCTATTTTATGGTTTTTGGTGATATTATCAACATGGGTATTAACCACTTCCATTTAGTTGGAAGTATGCAGTAAACATTTAATGAAAAATATATTAACTTCATTATTCACAGAAGTCCTAACCTCTAAAAATGTTTTGCACTAAGAGAAACTGTAAAAGACTAAATTTTTCTTTAAAATTGATCCAAAGTATTACTTTATAATCACAGGTAAAACATTAGGAAGAATTAATCAATTGAGTTCTAACAGTTAATCCCCTGAAAGGCACTGCTGAAGGAGAGCCCCTGGTGAGGGGCCCACCTCCTCACCATCCCTGCTGGGAACTGTGGCCTTTGTTAGATTTCAGGCTTATTGACTACCTGGAGACCTGAGCTTTCTGATAGTTCAGTTCAGGAAAGGTTAAGATTCTCTGTTTTATCCATCTCTTTCATAGTACCTTTCCCAGCTCTCTACATCTTCAGTAGAAACCTGAAATCCTTCCTGTGATATTTTAAGGTTACTTCCAAAGTCACAACATATGGCTAAACTGTTTTTAAAATAATCTGCCAAATTTTTAAATCAAGTATATATTTTGTATAGTCATTATCAAGCAGTGTTTGGCCAGATGTGGTGGCACAGGACTGTAATCCCAACATTAGAAAGGCTGAGGCAGGAAGATCCTTGTGAGTTTGAGACCAGCCTGGATTACAAAGTGAGCTCAAGGCCAGCCTTAACTGCACAGTGAAACTCTGCCTCAAAAAGACCCCAAAAGAAAAGTGTATATTTTAAAAGTTATTCATTTCTGGTAATTTTCGGTCTCTCTTCTTGGATCTTTAGGTCTCAGAGGAGCTCCAGGATACTCCTTGGATCAAGCCCATCATCTTCCCATTGAAATGGACCCATTAATTGGTATATTTAGAACCAAAATTTACATTTCATAGATACTGAGTGCTCACATATTCTTATGTGCTTGCTGTTCATAAAAGATAGTTAAATAACATTTTTCTGCTACAAAACAATGTACAAATAACATTCAGTTATCATCAAAGAGCTGTGCAAATAACACTGAATTTATTATCATCAAGGAGCTATACAAATCATATGCCATCTGAGGACATTTTTGCTATTAAAACAATTATCTATGTCATTTTTTTGTTACTTTAGGAGGTAATTTAAATTTGTCATAAACAAAGCAAATAGTAGTGGGGCACAATGGTGCAAGGCAGTAATCCTAGCACTCAAGAGGCTGAGGCAGGAGGATTGCTGTGAGTTCAAGACCAATCTGAAATACATATCAGAGTTTCTCTCAAAAGAAAGAAAAAGCAAATAGTTATAAACTGCTTTGTTTCAGCCTAAAATATTCTAAAATCAATAGTATTTAAACTACAGTACAAGGATTGAAAGAGTATTAAAAGACATACTGAAAAAAATATTTCTACAAATATCTGTTTGACAGAGCTAAACTAAAAAAATTAACATTAATGTAAACTCATGAGCTGTTAACTGTGACAGATATGTGAAATATTTTAATCATATAGACTTAGTAGTCACATGATCCGGAGCAAACTCCTTAATCTTCCTGGGCCTCTCAGTGTAATATATATGAGATGATTCATAATAATGTTGATTCTATATATTTTCTAGGATCATTTAGAAAATTAAGTTTTCAAAAACTGAAACTGGTTTGGAAATTATTAAACTATGTAAAAGTTAATGGTGTTTTATTATATTAATTCAGTTTTCATCTTTGAACTGATGGAAATAAGATAGCCATTTCTGTTAGTTACTTATCCCCTATACAAATAATACTTACATGTCTTGAGACACTAAGAGGCTTAAGAGTGGGAACAGTTTTAGAGGTTAGCTTAGCTGTTCTCCTGTCCAACAGTCAGTGAAATGCACAGCTTGTGTTTAACCATGGAAAAAGTAATAGGTCTATTCTGATTAATCAAGTACAAATTACATTTTTCCAGGCATCGGGGGCCTCTAATTGCCATTTCTTTACAGTTTTATCCAAGTATAGCCTTTCTTTTATTGCTTACTTTCCCAGTAATTATTTTTATAATGCTGTTGGATGCCTACAAATACTGCAGTAGCACTTAGATTTAATCAGTGTCAGAAAGTGGTTGTGGTGACCTTCTACATCTGCATTTTCTGTTTAAGAATTCTGACCAGGGATTTCTCCTGAAAGGATGGTGTTGCTGTAGGGACAGGCTGGCATCCAGACAGGCACTGGGGAAATCAGCTACATCTCCGAGTTCCTGACTTTATTCAGATGCATTCCCAACGCTGCACACTGACTCTCTGCCTGTCTCTTTCCTCCTCGATGTCTCTCCTTCCCTTTTTATCCTTCTCTTCCCCTGCCAACCCTTTCTGGAAAGGCCTTCTGTTTATTGACAATCCAGGTCCTTGGAGCTGCTGACCTGAAGCTCCCTGAGGGGTTTCCCACCTAATAACAGCCCTTGCTCAATCTCTACCTCTTCTTTGCACACAAATTGTAAATCCCACCGGAAAAAAATGACAGACTGGGGCAAATATTAATGTATCTTTTTCTTATGTAACACACTTCACATAATATTCTTTATTTAACTCTTATTAACTTTTACATAGCAGACACCTACAGAATTAAATACACTTAAATATTTTTATTATGTTTTAATTCATTGTCTTGAATTCCTCATACTGTTTGTGTTTATTGATAATGGAAAAGCTTAAATTTCTGGCATGGTTTTAAAATGTGTAATAGTGTTCATAAATAATCAGTGCTACAAAATAAATTTATATTCCACCAAGGAAAATTTCCATTTGTAGCCTTAAATGCCTATAGCTAGATAAATGGACCATAGAAGTGTTTTGGTTTTTTTTCTTTTTATGAGTTATTGGTGACACCCTCTTAGAACTCTTTAAAAACTCTTTCTATTCATTTTTAGCCAATAACTCTGGTGTGAACAAACGTCAGATCACAGACCTTGTGGACCAGAGCATACAGATCAATGCCCATTGTTTTGTGGTCACAGCAGACAATCGGTACATTCTCATCTGTGGATTCTGGGATAAGAGCTTCAGAGTCTATTCTACAGAAACAGGTAATCTTAACTGTGAAGCAGCTTATTCTGTTCTCAGTGTTTGAGTTTAAAACCAGAGCTTAATAAGACCATACTTATTAGTGGAGGCATTTCTAACATTTGCCAATGTTAATTACAATTTGAATTTCATGTTCATAGTATAGGCTAAGTAATTTTAACTCTATCCATTCTGAATCTTAGTATGATTCCTAAGTTTGTACAAGAAATGGAGCTGCTGCCCTCTTCCCTAAATTCAGGTTCAATAAAAGACCTTAGCAGAACATAGTGGTACGTGCCTATCATCCCTGCATTCTGCCAGGCTGAGGCAGGAGAATTGCAAGTTAGAGCCTAGAATGGGCAATTTAGTGACTTAGTGAGACCCTGTTTCAGAATACAAAATTCTAAAAGTGTCAGGAGGAGAGATATGAAGGATATAGCTCAGTGGGAAGGCCTGGGTTCAATCCTCACTGCCACAAAAAACCAAAAACTCCTATAAATAATCGATTGTGTTAGAATTCCAAATAATGTCCTTGTTTCAGTTTTTAGAAGCAAGAAAGTGCTTATCGCAGATACGAATTGCATTGTAAAGTTGATGCTATATAGATTGACTTTCAAAAGTCTAGTAAAACAAAGTCAAGCTGACACCATCGAAGAAGAGAGTACATTAAGTGAACCTGTCCTTCTGTGCAGGAAAATTGACTCAGATTGTATTTGGCCACTGGGACGTGGTGACGTGCTTGGCCAGGTCAGAGTCTTACATCGGTGGGGACTGCTACATTGTGTCCGGGTCTCGGGATGCCACCTTGCTTCTCTGGTACTGGAGTGGGCGGCACCATATCATTGGAGACAACCCCAACAGCAGTGAGTATCTGTCTACAGTTAACCTGTCAAACTCTTAAGTCCATTTAAAGATATTTTGCTTTTTGATTTCCTGAATCATTTTCTTGAGACTATAAGTCTTCAAAAATATAAAAGATTAAGTGTCCAAAAAAAAAAAAATATCTTACGGGAATTTGAACACTGTGTATCAAATAATTAACTACTGTTACCTTGAGCCTGGAGAGAAGCTCTGATCCCCTCACCGGGACCTGCTTGCTGACTTCCCAGTGCCCAGCCTCCCCACACCTCAGGAGCTTCACCTAGGTCACTGAGGCCTTGTGACGTCTCTCAGCTGAGTATAACTGCAGTCTTTCCCTGAACTTCCCTGAGATTTTATTTCTGCCTCAGTCGAGGCTTTTACTTTTTTCTACCATATGGAATGATAACTATCTCCATCTATCCATGTACTGTATAGTGGCTGACTGCCCCTTCAGATTAGGCGTTAAGGGTGCAAACACTGAATAAGACAAGTTTTCTTGCTTGGAATAATTCTTCAACTATATTTTGATTCAGAGCATTCCCTAAGTTGTCTATAGGAAAAGAAGAGAGCCTCTCTCCGTAAAACAATATGGGGAAACATTGCATGTACTCTCAACTCTCTATGTAAGCCCTGAAAGTCCTACAAAATAAACCTGAAGATACTTGTTTAGCTCGGTCTTTCAAATTTCATGTTCACTTATGAGTACTTATTAGTCCTTGAGCTGCTTTCCTGAGAAAACGCTGAGCTAGAAAATGCTGAGCTATAGAGTTGCCATCTCTATACTATTAATAAATATCTTAATTAGTATTAGCCTAAATACTAATAAGTTAATATCCTTATTCCAAAACATTGTCATTATTTTTTTAATGTATAGCAGAATTCTAGTGGTTCTATCTGTATGGCTGTGTTTGTGGGGTGTGTGTGTGTGTGTGTGTGTGCACATGCAATTACATGTATGTAAGACATTTGATCCCCCAGTCACAACTTTATTATTCTCAAGTATAGCACATTATCACATATATATTATCTAAAAATATTTTCATATATTTCTAGTATTTCTTTATTGCCATGGTAATGTAGCAGTCCTTAAAAATATTCAGTTAGGCATCAAGTACGTACACTATCTCACATGTATGTTAGCAAAAATTATAAACTTGGTAAGTAAAAAAAATTTTACAGATCAGAATAGAACTTTAAATCTAATGGTTGCCATATTTAAAATTAAGCTCATATATGGTTAAATATTATTTTCCAAAAAGGGAATTTATTTCTTAAAAGCTGCCTGTTTTTAAAGAAGAATGTTAAATCATAGTAATTTTCTGGATTTGCTATGTCTTCATGAATTTTTTTAAAACAGAAGGATAGTTGAACCTCCATTATAACTTTGATTCATCAACCAAAAGAAAAATTTAATTATAATGCTAAATGTGTAAAGTTCCTCAAAGAAGGAGCTCTGGAAATACAGGATGTTTATATTATTCCTCAAGAACAAAATTGTGAATATTATGTTTATTACAAAGCATTACTTTTATTTAAGTCATAAAGCCAAAATTATTCTTAAAAAGTTGTAACAGCAGATTATCAATGTGTATTTTTCAGTATTGCTCCCATATACTTGAATTCATTTCTTGGCCAGAAACTCTCATCATAATCATTTTTTTATTTTAAAGAAAGGAAAAATGAACAATAAAAACAATGGTGTAAAATTTTAAAACAAGATTGTAGGAAACTAACAATGGTTAATACATTGCATATTATTGTCTCCAAAGTAGTTGCTCATAAGATATAAGCATGAAGAACTGATCAAACAATATAGGCATAAACCTTTTCAACAAACTAAAAGCACTTAGTAGTAAAACTGTCTCGACTATCTTGCATGTGTATGTACATCTTTTTTCCTTTTCCCTTCCTTCTTTTCTCCTTTCCACATTCCAGTTTCTCTTTCCTTTTGAGAAGTTTCTTCCCATTTCACATTTCTCTCATGATAGTTATAAACCTGTAGCGCTTCCATTAAAATCCACCCTGTCAAGACTTTATTCTATATTTCATGTAGAGATATGTAGTACTGCTTCCATTACCTTCAGCTGTGTGTAAGGAAAAAATGTTCTAGAATAAACAAGATGTGCACCTACAGTATTAGTCAAGGTAACAAATGTGTATTGAAAGCCCACAATGTTCCTGGTACATTCTTAGCAGCTGAGAATGAATAATCAAAATCTCTGATCCTCTGAATTTGTTAAGAATCTGTACTACACAGATCATAAAACCTAGTAGCACGCATTTGCCTAACTAGAGCAACTCTATACATTGGTTAATTAGCTTTTTTAGAAGACAGTCATGGCACACACTGAATTGACTATTATATCTGTGACTCAGCTGGTTTTTGACATAGATGTATATAGTCATTACCATCAGAAAACTTGTAACATGGAGGAAAATTTTTTTGTTCCTGCTTAATCTAGATACCAATTCACAGATCAGCGAATGAGGCTAGATGTATTTTGTATCTTCGTAATTCATTCCTACTCAAACTAAAATCTAGTTATGTCTAAATTCATATTAAAGTGTGTGACACAATGCCCTTAGGTTTTAGAGGTTGTATATATTAACCTAGACTTGAAGGCATGAAACATAATATCCCAGTAGCTGTTATAATTCAGGGATTTGTCTTGTATGGACATTGACTTGATTTGTATGGCAGAGAGGCTAAATCATACTTGTTCATCGCAGTATCATGAAATGGGAGTTATCGTCGAACTTGATATACACATCCCTGAAATCTCAAGATAAATTCAAGTAGCTCTAATATATTTTTTCTTTGACATTGTCAGTATTATATTGAAATTGACAGTTCTAAGAAATCCACAGAGAAACGGTAAATGATAGTTGTATTTTTAAATAGGTATAGAAAGGATCTGTGTTCTCATCATCTATTTTTATGATGAATGTATGCATATCATGATAGTTACTTTGTCATTATTTTCACCCCTTTAATGAATTTGCCACAACATGAATATTTGCTGATTTTCAGGCACACACAAAAAGGAAACAAAGGCTACCTAGCATATGTTATAACTGAACTATTATTATCTTATTAATGTATTTTATACTAATAATACTCAAAGTTGTTCTTTCAAACCTGAGACTTTGAACATAGAATATTATCTTGGAGGTTTTAAATAGGTCCCTAACTAGATAACACAGTTGCAAAGATGTGAGGGACAGATGCTTTCATCTGAAACAGACTTACACAAATTCTGAAACTAATTTGGAAGTGATAAAAATTAATTTGCGCACTTTAATTGGAAGCAGCCTCCTGCATGAAAGAAAGCGGAGCCAAGCAGGCAATTTGTGCTAAAAGCTGATTGAATTTTTTGTCAGGTAGGTATGTTGCACTTGGCCGCTTATCCTCTAGAGCCCCTCTTTGCAATATATTATGACCCATCTCTGACTGGTGTTCTTTAAAAGGATCAATGCTATTCCTGTTGAGTCCCTAGAGTTCAGAATTTCATTGATCTTGGGACTTGACATTTCTCATTATGGGCTGTAGCTTCCAACAAGATAGTCACAAGAGGGGAAGTTAACATTGTTGTCTCTGCAATAACACTGAAAATATATTGGGACCTCAGCTCAAAAGCCAATCTGTTTTTCAAGTATGTAATTTAAATGTTTATATCAAATATAAGGTGCCTTATGGAGGGCGTGATGATAAATACATATGAAATTTTTAGAATCATTGCAATATGAAACTTTGGAAGAAGACTGACTATTCATCTTTTCAAATCAAATCCACATCTATTCCCTAAATAATATGTGTAAGACATTGTTAGGTGCTGTTCAAATCCACATTTTAAACACAGGTCTTTTAGCTCATGCAAAGCATTGTGCAGACTGTGAAAGGAGAAGCCAATTGAACAGGAGCGTCCAGCTGTGCACACACACCTCTCTGGGCTCCCATTGTGTAGGCCTCCGCCCTGGACACAACCCTCCTACCACCTACGGCCTATCACAGCACAGCTACTAACCCACTTCCCTCTCTGTTAGTACCCGCCTTGTTTAAAGGTTAGTCTGGTGCCCAGTTCCACAACAACCACAAGGTATTATAAGAGATGACAGCATGAGGAGAGACTAACACAGAAATATTTTTACAGTGTACAGTGGTACCTAGGCTTACAAACTTAATTAT
>NDGN011471026.1:0-19314 GCA_002564285.1 Tympanoctomys barrerae | reverse complement strand
GGTAGCAGGAAGCTCTCCCACACACTCACCGGACCTGGGCTAGGACTGGGTCTGGGGGTTCCCCGGAATGCAGCAGAAATTCCTACTCGGTGGGCGGAGTTGGGGAAGTGCTGCGGAGTTGTGGGGGGCGTCTGAAGTGGGTGGGAGAGGGTCTGGCCCACGCTGTGCCTGGACTGGGACTGGTCCCTCCGGCGCAGGGTAGCAGGAAGCTCTCCCATCCAGGCACTTTAATCGTTACATTTACTGACATATTTAACCTTCAAAATAACCTGATGAGGTAATAATTTATGTTAATGTGGAGGTCCTCTATATTCCATGAGGATATGGAGAGCATATCCATGAGAGCATTTATGGATATAATTTTTTTTTTTTTTCCCGGAACCGGGGATTGAGCTGAGGCCCTTATGCTTGCCAGGCAAGTGCTTATGCTACTGAGCTATTGCCCCAGCCCAGGTACAAAAATTAAGGCTCAGAGAGATTAGGTGACTTATCCAGGGTCACAAAGCTAAGAAGAAGTGGGTCTGGGATATGTACCTACACCGCTTGGTTTTACAGTTTTAGGGCATAAATAAAAAAGGTGAAAAGGTTTTGTAACTGTCACTTGAAAATCAGAAGATGTAAACACTTGATAAATTAGAAACTGCCATAAGAAAAGTTAAAAGACACATTGAGATATGTATGTGTAGCATGTATCACACTGAAGGGCTGAGCTCCTTAAGAAGCTTCTGGAAATTAGTAAGAAAAACAATTATTAAGAAAACAGGGCTGGGGAGATGGCTCAGCAGTATAAGCACTTCCCTGGGAAGTGCATTCAATCCCTGGTTCCGGAAGAAAAAAAAAAAAAAAAAGAAAAAAGAAAAAGAAAGAAAGAAAAAGAGAACAGATGGGGCTGGGGAGATGGCTCAGTAGAATAAACACTTCCCTGGCAAGCACAAGGGGCTGAGTTCAATCCCCTGTTCTGCCAAAAACAAAAAAACAGAATTAGGAAAAAAAATCACTGTTGCTGTGCCAGCCCTGAGCTGAGACTGGGCGTGGTGGCTCTGGGAGGCTGTAAACAGGCAATCACTACAAGTCCCATCTAGTAGTGAGACCCTGAACACACTGTAGACCCTTCCCTAATATATATATATATATATATATATATATATATATATATAAACAAAAAAGAAAACAGGCAAAGATTTTGGACATATTGTTTAAAGAAAGGGAGATATACTTGGCTCTTAAATATATATATATATATATATATATATATATATATATATTTTTTTTTTTTCACTCACAATGAAGAGAATGCAAATACCATTTTCCATTTTCAGACTGGCAAAAATTCAGAGCATTGATCATATATGCTCTGTTGGTAAATTCTTAAGGAACTATGTGTGCTTGAACGTTGCTGGCAAGAGTGCATGTCTGCCCCACTCTCATAGAAGGCAGTTTGGCAACATCCATCAAAAATTTAAATGCATGTACCTTTTGACTCAGGAATCCGATTTCTGGGAATTTGCCCTACAGATATACTTGTACACATGCCAAGTGATGACTGTACCAAGTTATTCACTGGAGCTTTGTTTGCAGTAGCCAAAGATTGGAAACAACCCAAATGCCCATCAGTAGGGGCTAGTTAAATAAATTATGGTTTATCCTGACAATGGAATATGCAGCTGTAAAAAGAGTGTGGGGTGTCTGTATGAATGAGTGTAGAGAGGTTGCCAAGATACACAGTTAGTGAAAAAGCACGGTCAGAAGAATATAGATATTGAGCTAGCTTCTGTGTGAACAGGGAGGAAACTAATAATAGGTATGAATAAAAAAAACTTTGAAGGAATAGCAGGGAGGGGTGGGGAGTTGAAGTAAGGATGTGTGGCGCAAGTAGCTTCTTACTTTATTTACTTTTTTATAACTTTAGATTCTTCCAGTGCCTTTCTGAATTAAATAACTCCATGTTGAAGATGATCTCTCCAGTGTTTTTAGTCTAATTGACCATCTTTATATCATCTTCTGTCCTACTTAAGTTTTCTTTTAAATATTGCTCTTTTTCTTGTCAAGTACATCTTTCTCTCCCTCCAACTTGCTTTTGTAATCACAATCTACATTTTGGCTTGATTTAAAAATCTAAATTTAGAGGGTGAAATTGGAATAAGTTAATCCAAGTCATTTTACATTTCATAAATATTCATTTTTATTGAAGCATCAATTGTGGTGGCATCATTTATACAAAGAAAAGATCTTTGGGGACAAATTCCTTCCACTATTATGTAGAAGGCATTATGTGTATTTCTTTTATGGTGAGTGATGTACATTGGTTTTTAAAAGAAAATGATAGGAAACAATTTTCCTTTTAGAAAAATTTTCCCTAATGTGTGATTAATTTCTAAATTGTAGGACACAAATGAAACTGTTATTTTTCTCTTTTGCATTCTGCCCAAAGCTGTTAGGTTGTTTTATTCTCTTTTCCAGACCCTTCCGTTTCCCTAATATCCTAGGAGAAGGTATTCTATTCCTTCCATCATCTGATCTTTCCTCTTGACCAGCCTTGCTTCCCACTGTGCCCCTGTGAACCTCATCTTCTGTCTGACCCGATTCTATGTTCTGCTTCAGCAATTACACCTGTGGCTGGGCTCATGTTTTTGTTTTCTGTTTTTTGGTACTGGCAGTCGAACTTAGGACCATGTGTTTGACAGGATCTGTCCCTCTGAGCTATATCTCCTGCCCATCATCGTTTTATTTATTCATCCATTGTTTAAGGCCTGATTAGGAAAGGTATTGTCTTTCCCATAGATCCTTACCTTCCTTCTTCCTGATAATTTGTCTGGCTTGAATTCCATGTCTTCCAGAAATCCATTCTTCTTCTCTCAAGCCTCAGTGGTCCCTTTCTTCTCCACTGGATAAGCACCTAGAAGTGATTTTGTGACTCCTTTTACATTACTTATAAAATTCATGTCTGACCTTCTTAGAAGCTGATGAATTCCTAGAGAGAGAAGTCATGTCTTATTCCTTGAAGCAAATCCTATGTTTGCAGCTTATTTTATCCTCTGGTCTACAGCACTTCATGCCAGGAACTTGATAATGGCTCATGGATATTGTGCAGAATATGGTTAATGCCTGAATCATCATCCCAGTAAGAGTGATGGATTTGTGCCAGTTTTTCTCCACTTGCTCCCATCACTTGTGAAACCAATGATAAACTTTGCTTCTGGACAGAGAGAGGAGTGGTCCCACATCTTTGAATTCCTAAGCAAAGCCTTGATGAGCATCAAGCACAGCACCATATGGGTGGGCCTTGCTGCCCTCAAACTCAGGAGTTTCTGTGAGCCCAAGCTGGATGGGAGGGACAGGTTTGAGGATGGCTGAGGCTGACGTCAGCAACGGGAAGCTGTTTGGGTACAGAGACTTCAGCTTCAGGGATGGGCTTTAGGGGGCGAGTAGGCCTCCATGTCTTACCTGGACAGAGTAAAAGCCTTTTTGTTAAGCCTGTCTAGCCCCTTCACCAGTCCCAGAAGACCCTGGCCATCATTGCCGTATTGGTCAATAGCCAAGCCCTTCCCTTGCAGCTGCCCTGCCATCCTGTGTTGACCAAAACTGCTGAACCACTGAGTGTCTGAAATACTGAATTCTTCAAGATGTGCTTTCAGGGTGTGAGTGATAAATGAGAGGGGTGGATCTTCATTCTGTTCTTTCGTTGTTCTCTCACCATGAATTTAGTTTGAGAGTTCACAATATTCACTGCTTATAGATATATAGTATTAGACTATGAACTGTTTGAGGACAAGAATTACTTAAGCTTTGTGCCTGGAACACACTGAGGAAACAACAGTACTTGTTCAATGACTTCAGTTATGTGCTGAGAAAAGCAATAGGGAGAACAGTGCATTGAGGAATACTGGACAGGCAAGGGCTTGGGCTTGTCATTGTTTGCTAGTTTCCATATAACTAGTTTTTCTTATCACATCAGAAAATACTGTTAGCTAGGAAGAAGTTATATAGGTAAGTGGAAATGGACATGCAAAGGAATGGGCCATACCACTTTCTCTGTGACACAATGATAGTCTATTTACCTGACACTTCTCCTTTCTCTTTCATAGCTCAGAGAGTCAGCCTATAATTGGCTGCACAGGGATGTTTTTGCCACACTGCTCAGAGCTGTAGCTATGTCAGATTTCTAGTGTGGCTTGGCATCATATAGCAATGCCTTCATTTCAGCCCATATCCTTCTTTTTGCCACACTTTAAGCTAAAAGGTAGTAAGAGGTTAGGAGAGTGTGCCCATGGCCTTGTCTTTGGCATCATCCCTTTTAATACTCTTCCTTTTTTCTCTTTTCTAGATTGTGTGTGTGTGTGTGTGTGTGTGTGTGCGCACGCGCGCGCGTGCAAGTTCTCACTATGCAGATTGAATGTGTAGTGATCCTCCTGTTTTCATCCTTCCCAGTTCTGGGATTACAGGTGTAAACCACCATGTCGGGACTCAGTCACTAGCTCAGCGTGCCCCAGGGTGGGACCGGCGCAGCATATGGTGCCAGGGATCAAACCCTGGTCCTGCACTTGCCTAAGCATGTGCTTAGTTTGTCCCTTGTCTCTCTTTTTGTTATAGGTGGCTAGCTTTTTCCAGCCACTCTCATCTGTACTGGGCACCTTTGTCATCTTGTAGAAGGTTGACTTTTACATTTCCAAATATTGTTCGAATATATAGTCTTGCTGTAACTCTCAATTTAGTTGCAAAACTCAGTATACCATTTTCCTTTCAAACTGCCTCCGTTAACTTCCCCATGTCTGTCAGTGGCATTATTTCTATTGTCTCTCTTTAAGAGAAGGTAGACTTTCATTCTTTTATTTGAGCTCAGCAATAGCTATTTTTCTCCCTTGCATTTTCTGAATTTCTAGCTGGTTACAGCACCCTGTTGGCATGGCCAGACTTAGACTTCACCTGCTAACTTCTTTCTGATGTCCTAGCCAACCCTTTTTCCCTTTTCGGGGGGATACTTGACACACTGATTTATGATGCCAAGTGCTTGATTTTCTTTGGGAAGAACCCTCTATGTCATCTGGGTCAGCTGAAACCTCCTCTGTGAGCTGGGTCTATCATAAAGGGTAACTCAAGGTTATTGTCCAGCATGAGAAAGACATGGTCCCCTATATTTCCATAAAACTCATTTTGTGTGAATGTACCTGTGGTATTTCTTGACAGGGTATAGTTCTGACTCACAACCTTATTGAATAAATTTATTAAGCTTGAATTGTAGTACAGCCAAGACTGGCAATAGTGCAGCTGGGGAAAATACAAAATCACATTGTTTCCATGAATATAATACCATTACATTAAAAAAAAAATTAAAATAAAACTTAAAAACATTGACTATCTTGCCAGAACATGTATATAAAATTAATTCTTTTGAAAATGTTACAGTGGTAAGGCAATAATATTAGTACTAAGTTATTTTTTGTAAATTTTTCACATTTTTCTCTTGATTAGACAAACCTGTAGAGTACTATTGGTATTTATAGCTTGATAGGTTATACAATGTGAAAAGTTAGAAAACATTGTTTAGAGGAGGTCACATTTTTCTTTGGCCTACTGAAAAACTCCAACATTTTGACAGGTTAGACCCAAAAGAGAAGAGTCATGAAGATGAAATACTTAGAGGTAATTTGTGACTTTCCAGCTGGAGGAAATGAGACCTGAAGTCAAGAATCTTGAATGAGCTGTACTTAGCAGATGCAAAGAAAACTGTGGGGGAGTTTGCAGGATGGAGTGCCCAGCTGTCAACAGGGCCCCCGTGGAGGTAGTGTGTGATGAAGCTTTCTTGCCTGTTCCTTTTAAGAACTAGTTCTACAGAGCTGTATCATCTAGCAGCTGGTGTCTGCAGAAACCTTGTCTGTCCTCACTGCTCCAGGCACACCTTGGTGTGAGTATCACCTCTGCAATCACAGGCTGGGGTGGCAAACTGGTGACTGCGGCCCAGGCACAGGTGGTCCCCAACATCCCAGGCAGGTTGCTGGGCAGCCATGGAGTCCTCTAGTGGAAACTTCATCCCACTGGTCAGTGTGAGAAGCTTTGAGAAGCTCATTGCAGACAACTTAAAGAAACAAATTAAAATATAAATGTTTTTCTTTTCAGGATTGTGCTCCTAATAGGAACTGTGTGGTTTATTTCAATATGTGGGATAAAAGGAAATAATTATTTTCTGTTGAAGGTTACAGGTTGGAAAAAATGTTTTTGATTCATTTGTAGATATTTTTTGGTGAAATATCTTTGGTAAAATGTTGGACATTTCTAATTGGATGATTATTACTTGTATAGTTGTTTGTATAGTCTAAATACTAATTCTTTGTCAGATATTGTAGTATGCATATATTTTCTGCTAGACTGTAGCATCTCTTTTTATCATTGTAATGCCTTTTTGCAGAATAAAAATTTTTGTTTTGAAGAATTCCATTTTATTAATTTTTCCTTTTATGGATCATGGTTTTATTTTTTCAATTTTTTAAAATGTATTTGGTACAGGGTCTCACTGTGCAGATCAGACTCAGTGATCCTCCAGTTTTCAGCTTCCCCAGCACTGGGATTACAGGTGTGCACCACCTTGCCTGGTCTCATTGGCTGGCTCAGCATGCTGGTGATTGAACCCCAGTCCCTATGCTTGCCTAAGTGGATGCTTAGTCCGCTGAGCTATCTCGCCAGGCCTTTGGATTATGCTTTTTGTGTTATTGTAAGAGCTCCATCTTCTCATGATCCTAAAGACTTTCTCCTGGGCATTCCTTTGTAAAAGTTTTATGGTTTCACCTTTTATAATTAAGGCCATGAGCCACTGTGAGTTAATTGGTTTAAGTGCTACTGAGGCTCATTTTGTCCAGCAGAACACAACAGGCCAGCTGTTGGCCCCAGGGAGGGTACCCAACTATGTGGAGGCCAGCAAAGATCATCACTATGCCAACCACCAGCAGCACAAGTCCAAAGACTTCTACTGATAGCCTGTTGGTGTATCAGAGGCACCATGGAAAACATAACACAGTGAAGCCCTGGATGGAGTTAATGCTCTATTACACAGAGAAGACAAAATGCAAGATCAGCCATAAGGTCCCTGCTTGCTGCCTACACAAGGCAATTTTCATCTGAGCACACCTCTCATATTGGATGAAAGGACCTTGTCTCCACTGGCAGAGGACTGCTGTAGTAAGGGGATTGGTCATGTGCTCTTGGGACTTGCTCAAGCAAAAGACACTGACCTTGCAACAGGGAAGGATATTTCCACACAGGGCATAATTGCGGCACAGCCCTCATATGCTGCTTATCTGTGGATAAGAAGTGTTTCAGGCTTAGTGCCCATTCTTAGGCAGCTGAATTGAGCCAAGGACTACATATGAGACTGTCTTTATCAACAGTTTTGTTTGGCCTCTGAGTATTCAGTTGTTACAGTAGTATTTGTTGAAATCTTTTCCTCTATTGACTTACTTTTGCACCTTCGTCAAAAAACAAGTGCCTTTATTTGTGAGGGTCTCTTACTGACTTTTTTTTTTTTTTTTTTCCTTTGGTGGTACCAGAGTTTGAACTCAGGACCCTGCGCTTGCCAGGCAAGTGCTTATTCTACTGAGCTATCTCCCCGGCCCTCTTACTGACTTATTATTCTTTTCCATTCATCTCTTTGTCTCTCTTCCAGTGCTACCCTGTCTTGGGTACCATAGCTATATAATATATATTAGTCTTGGTGTTGGGTATAGTTATTATTTGAACTTTATTATATTTTAAGCTCTGTGCCTTTCTATATATGTTTCAGAATAAACTTGCGTATATCTACATAAAATCCTTGTTTGTATTTTGATAGGAATTGTGTTAAAATTATAGATCAATTTATCTTTATTAAATTGAGTTCCTCAATTCAAGAGCTCAGCCTATTTCTCCATTTATTTAGGTTTGTTTGGTTTCTTTCCTGAGCATTTTATAATTTTCAATGTACAGATTTATACATATTTCTCTCAGGGAATTGTAGACAGTTTATTTTTGACAAGTGTTTTGCTTTGCCTGAAAATTTGGAGCTGAATAAACTATGTCTTGACTCCTTAGGTTAGGAAATAAGTAGATATGCTCCTTTGATCACCAGAAGATAAAACATTATGGTTTTGTACTTACTGATTATTAGTTGGTGCAGACATTATGCCCGGTATCTCTACTTGTGAATTTATTGCGGCCTGCTTGGTCTACTTGTGATTTTACTGATAATACCCATTTTCTTCTCCTTGCCATGTATCCCCTCACTCCTCCTCCTTCAGCAGTACCTTTTCTTATTGTCCAGTGCACTTTGACTTTCTTCAGTTCTGAATCCCTCACAATCATTTTCTTTATTGCTCATTTGGCATAATCATATTGTTCAAAAATATCTTATATTGTTGTCTCATTCTTGTTGAACTTTACACTAGAGTACAGTAGACATGTGTTTTCTCTCTAATGATACTGTATATCTGGTGAGGGCTTATTTATATATCTAGATCCCCTTCTCCTGCCTCTGTGAATTTATGTTACACAATAACTATTAGTTAAATGAATGAAAAAGATTGTACTTGGTATAACCTTGTGTTTGGAATTTGTTCTGTAAAGTCTCTTTAGCATGGTGTAGCTCAATAGGTATTAATATTAATGAATCTCAATGAATGGATACTACATTTCAAACTTAACTTTCCAGTGCAAACTATTTTTCTTTAGAAAATTGATTGTGACTGCTTTTGTGTGCCCAAATACTTATTAGAGGAGATCTGAACTCTTAGCCTCCACATTATGATTTGAATTTAATATTTATGAAAGGGATGTCTTTCCACAAATATGTAAATATATTGGTGAGTGAAGACAATGGCTCCCAGTATGACAGAAGAAAATATCTTAAAAAGATCTGCAGTTATCTGTGTTTTCCCCAAGGTTGTGTTAACATAAAAAAGACATAGTTTTATGTTCTAAAATCAAGAGGTGATTTTATGATTTAACATGTTTCACATAGAACTTTTGTAAGGTTATCAGCATCAGTATAACTGCTAAAGAGACCACATAGTAATATTAGTCTCTGGATTTATTGAGTTTGCTGTATCCTTCAGTATTATTCATATTTTTCTCCTGGGGGCACCACTTTCTTCTCTTGACTTAATACCAAGATATGGAAACTCATTTATGCTGAGGCGTAAGATGCTGGGAAATGAGTGCCTGTTTATTATCTCTCTCTACAGGACTGTTTATGACCATAGGTAGATTTTTTTGCTTCTGTATAAATAAATAAGCAGCCATTCATAAGTGTGTTCCCTAGCAAGGGACCAGGTGGCTTGGTGGGAACATAGGCACTTCACGTTTAGATGGCCTGAACTGTACCTCATATGCTAACTAGCTGCATGACCTTGGATGAATTTGCTTCTTTTATCATTTTCACAAAGAAGACAGTGACACCTGCCTTACGTGGATATTTCTGACAATAGCTGAGATAAGGGGAAGAGCCTAGCATGGTACCCAGCCCCTGACAGGCTCACAGAACATTTCCTTTGCATTGCATGTGTCCAGGGACATTTAAAGAGCAGCTTACTGCCATATTGATGTCCCCTATTCTTCTTTAAATAGGGCTGATGGCTGTACCACATGCCCACACTCACTGGCAGAGCTTCAGTATGGGCCAGAAGGCAGCGAGTCCTTAGGTGACACTCATCTTGACCTCAGCTTGAGTTCCGCACTGGGCACCGCCTGTGAGGCAGGTGTTTGTGCTCATCATCTGGGGAAAGACTGTTCCTCTAAATGACTCTGGTAGCCAACATGAGTGTGCACTTCTTCTGCTTCCCATTTCCCCATTTCCCAGAACTGAAGCCCTTCCTGATTACCCCACTCAGGGGTAATCTCTAAATATAGTTTTGGGCTGGGCAGTTGCCTCTGGAGCCTTATGAACAGTGGGGGCTGACCCTTGCTGGGTTCCATGTTCCCAGGCTCCTGACTTCCCAGGGAGTCACTCCCAACTTACACCAAGTTTGTGACATCCAGAGAGAATAGAGGGGGCCTGGGACCGAGGTTGTGGAACCCCAGCATCTTTGTGCAGAGGAGAGGGAATTGAACAATAAAAGAATTTAAAAAGCCAAGAGAGAGGAGAGTATGGAGAAGAGTTCATCAGTCACAACCGTCAGTCTGGGCCCTGGGAGGCTCTGCTGGCAGTGGCTGATGAGGAAGAGAAGGCAGAAGCTAGTGGTGAGGTCAGGTGGGAGCCCCTGAGAGCAGTGTGGGTGCCACCTTCTCTTTCTAGCAGCTTGGCTGAAGGGGAGAGGAAGCAGGGATAAGGTTTAACTGCAAAAAAGGCTATCATTTTAAAAGAGAGACTGAGGGGAAAATATGGGAGGATGTTGAAGAAATAAATTCATTTAAATCCACAATACTCTTTATCATTTTATATGTGGTTCTTCTTGATCAATGTTCTTTTATTTGTTCATTTCTGGTTCTTTTCCTGGTCCCTTTTCTTCCTTTCAGAGATTTCTGACAACTTCTCGTTTACTGCTTCCTTACAGTGCTATTGTTTTGGACCCCATCAGTCCACATGGAATCTAAGTGTGGAAACTTCTCAGTGTCCCTTAAGGGAGAGGCTTCTGTGGTCCATTTGTCCCCTCCATTCATTCTCAGTCATATGTTAATCCTTCCTAATCACCATTATGCTGTTTCTGCTGTATTGACATGCTGTTTCATGCATGTCAATACATATTGTGGGGCTTTTTATTAATCCTGCAATGCTAATATTTTTACCTTTAGGCTTCATGGTTTGAAAATTTTGGGGTATAAACCCAGCTAATATCTATCAAGAACAGTAGCATAGGAAATTAAACTCAAAATATATATATATTTTTAAAGTTGAATTAGGAAATCTTTGTTGCTACTTCTTAATAAGTGCCCTGTAACCTTCTTGGAAGCAGAGGTGAGTACTGTGGTTCTGCAACTCCACCTCGTCTTTTTCCTTCCCCTTCCTCTTTTTCTGACCCCTTCCTTTTCTTTCCTTGACAAACCTGATGTGCAGCTAATAACACCTTGGAGACAAGTGGGGAAGCTGACATCCAGGCCATGATATGTGTGGCTAGTTTATGTGGCACCTGCTTGCAAGCAGACCTGGTACTGCATGAGTCAGAGTTGGCCTCCTCCTAGCACCCTGTCTAGGAGTGGTCCCAGAATCCTTTACCTGACTCCCCTAAATGCCACATTGATTCCATTGGTGCCACATTAGAACTGGCTGGGACTGCTGATGACCTTAGGCGGGATCTGGCCTTTGTGTGTGGAGTCTCCTCCTCACAACTTGTGTGGCCTTTAACTGGAGATGGGGCTGGAGCCTTTGAAATCTTTTGAGTTGCAAAGCTGAGGTAGGAGTATTACAAGTTTGAGCCCAGTTCAGGTACCTTAGGGATTTAGCAGACCCTGTCTCAAAACAATTAACGATAAGGGCTGGCAAAATAGCTCAGTGAGAAGGCCTTGGGTTTGATCCCCATTACCCCCATTTGCCCAACACAGTTGGATCTGATAACCCTTGTTGTTGCTGCTCTTGGAGGGGTATTTTCTTTGGGTGAGGCTGAAGTTTTGTAGGTGACAAAGATGGCAGTCATCATGGCTGCTCCAGGCTCCTAATATGGAGCCTGCTCATATGGATTGGGCTTCTGCCCCTCCTTCTATTTCATTGTTTAGCTTTCTTTTCCTTGGGTTCCTGGAAATGAAAGTCTTCTCCAAGTCTTAGTCTCTTTTTTGTTTAAATGAAATCCAAGTTGAATTTTCCCCCTTATAGCCAAGTGAATATAGTCACCTTCCTTATCTTGAACTCTAGGTTTTCCTTTAATGGAAAAAATACGTAAGACTCACCAGTTTTAAACCAGTGATTTCCTGCTGGTGTGTTATAAGAGCCACCTTGAGAAGGCTATCATAGATCTCAAGCATTATTAGCCACATGTCTAAATCTCTGACTTTCCTCATGACAATGCCATGAGGATGCAGGAGGCACCCACTGCACAGAGCACAGCAGAGAGCTGAAAAGCTCCTGGACATTCATACTCCTGGTGAGGGTGGGCCAGCTCTCTGCCTTGCCTTCTTCCTGCTCCTTCCCCACCATGCTTGTCATTTTTTTTCCTTCAGTCTCCTAAGAAAACACAAATCTTTCCCCCCATAAAACAGATCCAATTCTTTTTTTTTTTTTTTTTTTTNNNNTTTTGGTGTGGGATCTCCCTAACATCATTGATCAAACCTTCTGTTTCTGAACCCTGTTGAGTTACTTTCTCACATGGAAACAGTGGACTTTGCATATGTTGGCCAAGAATTCCATTTTGTAATGTTGGAACTTGAAATGAGAATCAAACCAAAAAGGAGTGAGATGGGGAGAGGTAAATCAGGAGACCCTATGCTTGCAAGGCCCTTTTGTGGCCTCCTCTCCCCCTTGTTGTGAACTCCCCATATCTTACTACAGTTGAGGCAGGTGATTACGGCATGGAAAAGACTGGCTGGGGAAATAGGCAGGATCGCTTACTTAGGAAACCCCAGGGCACACATACAGAACACCTCCCAAAGCCCTGCATGTGGATTTCTTGGAGAATTCCAGCAGATTTTATTTATTTATTTGTATTTTTAAGGGAGAGGTCTACAGGGTGTTCAGGGTCTCACTACTAGATCAGACTTGTAGTGATCTGCCTATTTACAGCCTCCCAAGAGCTGGGATTACAGGCCCACACCACTACGCCCCATCTCAGTTGCTGTCTCAGCATGCCCCCCAGGGCAGGGCCAGCATGGCAGGCCCGGGGATTGAACCCTGGCCCCTCTGCCTGCTTGTAGGTGCTTTAATTCACTGAGCTATTTGGCCGGCCCTTCAGCAGATTTCAGACAGGGTGGTGGTGGCATGATACTAGCTTTAGGAGGGGGAGATACAAAAAGGACAGACCACAGTGCACTCATGGCTACTCTCTTGCACAGTAGCCCACCCTCACACTGTAGGGTGTATTCCCCTGTCCCTTTTACTTGGCCTGAATATAAAACCTTGCTACTGTTTACACTTGCCTTGACCAATTATTTGTTCAGGACAGAAAGAACCTAGAAGTCACTTCGAGAAGGAGACTCTAGTACCCAAATCCTGGTAATGAAGTCATAGATTTTATTCCACCTCTGTCCTGCCCCACTAGGCACTGACGTCTTTGAGGACAGAGATCATGCCTGTTTCATCATCTTATCCCTGGAGCACCTACGGTTTGCCTTGAATACAGTAGAAGTTCAATAAATATTTACTGAACAAATATATATGCTTATTATAGGCATAGTGGATAATTTAATAAGTTAGTAATCCTACTATTGAGCTATACTAACATAAAGAGACAAAAATACCACAGATAAGAATAATTAAACTTTAAACCTTGTGACATTGACAAGAGGGTAAATTTATTAAGAAATTGGAAACAACCATATTTATATTCTTTGTTGTATATAAGACATTTAAATAAAATTGTGAATGCTATCTAGCTAATTTTTCATTCATGTACATTATTTTCCATATTAAAATAAAAATGTAAAATCCTATTTTATAGAATTTTCTTAAGATATCAAAGATTATGAATTTCATTTTAGCATGGACAAATGACAATCTGGTCTTGACAAGTTACTATGAAGTTAGCAAAATCCAAAACTCAGATTAGTTTTATTTTCTGGCTAATGTTTGAATGGAGAGACATTTCCAAGGGAGTTTTTAAATAAAATACTGTTTTTGAATATGTGACATGTTTCCTTCTATTTTTAAAATCTCTTGGGTATTTTAAGGGAAATTTAATCCCTTTGATTTTGATCCATATATAATTTACTCACAATAATGGTGAAATATTTGATATCCAGAGAAATCTACTGATGCTCTTAAAGCTTTTACCCTGGAAATAAAAAAAAAAATCACATTTTTAAAAGAATGAATCAGAATGACAATATCTAAATTTTCTGCTTATTTACAGAGCCTGATTTAAGTATCAAATTGGACAGTTCCAGTTCCAGATCAGTTATTTTCATTTTAAATCTTTTGAGCCTTTTTTCACTGTGAAAAAGACCTTTTCTTTGAGGAGATTTTCTTCGTCTTTTTTCTTATTCTGACAGCTTTGTATGCAATACTTTTTAAATCCCAAACAATGATTTTGGAAGATTTAAGGTAATGAAACATTTTTGATGTCTGTGGATTAATGGTGTCTATGTTCAAGATGTTTTAGGCCTGTCAGATGATTGAAAATAGCATTTAAATGTATTGCTCAATTTAAATTTTAAAATGCATCCTTTGAGAATTAGATACCAGTCATAAATGAGTATTTTGAATTTAAAAGTGGAGGGTTAGGCCAAATTTGTACTATTAAAAGACCTGGAATCCTCTTAAAAATAAAACAGAGTTTTTTGTGTCTGTGTTACATTTTGGAAGTGAGAAGCACTCGGGAGGCCCTCAGGAGTGGAGACGAGTAGGGGCCGGGCCTCAGGCTCTGGCTGCTCTGGGACAGAGCTCTTGGGCTTCTTTGGATTCCCGCTGGTACTTGTCCTGAGCTCCAGGTTCTGACTTCTAGCCTCCCAAAGACGGTGATGTACCCTGCTCTTTTCTTCCTCAGAGAGGATTTTGCACCTTTGGTTTTGGCTTTGGCTTTGTTCCTTAAGGTTTCCTTCACCAGAAGCCCCTGGCAGAAGCCTGAACAGGCATCCAGCTCTTGCCCTACAGCCCTCTGCTGCCCTCTGCTGCCCACAACAAACACCACGGACCCATTGGGCCCAGCTGGGTTCCCATACCAGATCCTTGATAGTCTTTTGCTCTTTCTTTCATTTGGTTCATCAGAAAAATTGTGACCAAAGTGCTCTAAAATATTGCATGCAATATAAAAAAAGACTGCATACGAAGATGGCATGTGGTCAGTAGTAGGTGCGCAGACTGTAAACAGACTGCCTGGCTTGGTTGCACCTTTGCTGCGTTATGAACTCTTTGATCTTGGATGAACTGTGACCTTGGTCAAGTTAGGAAAACTTGCTTTCCTATCTGAAAAATGAGGTTGAAAGTATCTTTATTATTGTTATGAAGATTAAATGAAATAAGTGAGTAAGAAAGACAAACAGGGGGTGTGGCATATACTAAGTGTTAAATAAATATTTATATTTGTCACCTCCTATATTTAGGATTTGCTATAAACCAGGGTATACCAGGACATGAGAGTTGGGTGTGGTGGCACATGCCCATAATCCCAGCACTGGAAAGGATGAGGCAGGAGGATCACTGTGAGTTAGAGACCAGCCTGGGTTACATTGTGAGATCCTGCCTCAAAAAACCAAACCAAAACAAACAACAAAAATGACAACAAAGACATAAATAACACTAAAATGATTCCTTTTTCAACTATCTTCCAGCTCTTTTGAGTGTATCAAGATAAAAATGTCTGTCTGGTACTAGTACATTTTCAAGCTTTCTCCAATGCTTGCTGATTTTCTTATTGGTAGAGATAAGCCTTGAGCTTAGAGCCTGCTATAGCCTTTGTGAATTTAATAACATCTTTTCTTTTGGGTTCAATATATTTTCTATTTTGGGAAAATGATACTTTATACTTAAATAAAATTTGCTTCAAAAATCAGTCTAGGTAAAAAGAAGTACTTTAAAGAATATTAAGTATGTAATAAATAGATTGCACTGTAGCTCAGATCTGGCTAACATGAACACAGTCTTCAAAGCTCTGGAGCTTGAGGACTTCATGAGAGAGTAGGTGCTTGGGGGCTCTATGCTAGGTCTCAGCTGACCAGAGATGTTTCTGCTGTCTTTGTGGACCCCTATTTTAGCCACATCACCTCCCTGATTGCCAAAACCTCCAAGTCCCTTTGTTTTGTTTTCCTTCAGTAATACCCATCCTTTGGCTCACTTTTCAGAGTTTCATTCATGGCCAAGTCCACATTTGAACTCAACACCAGAGATGAGGCCTCCCTCCTTGCTCTGGATTCCTCCTGCTCATTGCCCAGGCCATGTGTTAGGCATGAGATTTTGACTTGTGAGCCCAGCACTTCCTTGTGTCTGTGCTGTCTGCAGCTTGGAGACCAAGTCTGGAAGTGCCTGTTGGTTTCCCCTGCTGGGTCTAGCACTGATGGGAGGCAGTAACTGTTAGAAAGTATTTGATCTTATCTGTTGTGTGTCTGTATCAAGATGTCTTTTATTTGCCATAAAACTCACTCTAGGTGTAGCTTGACTAGTATTGATGAGTTATGCAGTTGTGAAGCTGGCCTTACAGCCTTGGTTTAGAAGACTTGTATCAACCCCAGAGTAGTTCATTTCTGCCCTTATGCAGTCATCCTGCTTCCACACCCCTAGATTTCTGTCTCTAGTTTTCTCTTTTTGAAGAAAATTCATAGCAAAGGAATCATACAATGTCAGCTTTTCTGTTCTTACACCTAACATAATGGTTTTGGTTAATCAGTCTTGCTTGCATTTATTGATGGTTTGTTCATTTTTATTAGTGGAAAAAAGAAACCACATCAATAGGGCTTTGGATTGCTTCAGTTCTTGGTTACTAAGGACAATTAATCTGTAAATATTCATGTTCATGTATTTTTATGGAGATGTGTTTTCATTTCTCATGAATAACTTAGAGGTGAAAATGGTTGATTCTGTAATAAGTGTTAAGTTTACCTTTCTAAGAAACTACCAAAACATTTACTATTTTGTGTCTCCCTTTCTCAAAACAATGCATGAAAATTCTGATGTCTCCATATCCTTCCTGGCACTTAGTGTTATAGTGCTTTAAAATTTTTATTAGTACATGTTTGCAGTACATAATGATTACATTCATTGTGGGGAATTGGTGCATGTACATAGCACATCTCAGTACTTTTCTACTTCCCCTTGCCCTTCTTTCACTGTCCCCATCTGTTGATCCCCTTCCCCTTTGCAAAAGATCTACCTCCTTGCTTCCTATTATCTATTCCTTACTTTACCCTTTAACTTATTAATACTTGGGATACTAGAGCTTTGTAACCATAAAGCCTTTCAGTGGGTGATGAAGGACTCTTAGACTTTCAGGTTGAGCAGCTAGATCTTTGTTTCTACTATAGTATGGGGGGCTGGGAGAGTTCTGGATTGGTCAAGTTGAGTCTGAGATGCCTATTATCCATTCAAGAGGCACTGCTAAATATGAGACACCTGTGTTCATTCCATCTTCCTGAATTTATCAAATAATGGAATTGGGGTAGTTGCTTCAATTTTCTGTGCCTACAAATATGTCTGATGATCTGGACAAGTCAGTCACACACTTCTTGGATGCCTTTATCTAAAAGATAAAATAATAACTTGTCTTCCTCCAAAGTGTAATTGAGGAGTCAACTAGTATTTTTTAAAAAATGTGTTTGGTATAGGGTCTCACTACTCAGCTTGGACTTATAGTGATCCTACTGTTTTCAGCCTCCTCAGCACTGGGATTACAAGTGTACGCCACCTTGTCTGGTCTCAGTGGCCAATTCAGCATGCATGTAGTTGGGGTCCATGCAGCATGTGGTGCTTGGGATCGAACCCCAGTCTCTGCTCTTGCCAAGTGGGCACTTAGTCCGCTGAGCTATCTTGCTGGCCTGAAGTCAACGTGTATGAAAGTGTTTATTACTATGGTTGCTCCTATTAATGAATATTTTCCTTTTGTTTACTTTGTCTTGATGTTTAGTGTGACTTCTAAGACTGTATTTTATGCATTGCAGGTGCTTAGCAAATACTGATTTAATAAATTAATGAATGCAAATAATAGGTAAGTATTATATATGGAGGGGTGAGGAAGAGGAGAAAGAAAAGGAGGAGAAGGAAGGAGGGAAAAGAAGAACGAAGAGGGGAACTGGCAGAGTTGACATGTTAGATATAGTATAGATATAATTTGGATTGACCTTAGGAAGGAGAGACACTAGAGTGAGTTTACTTTTCATTTTATGGCACCAGAAAGGCAATATGGAAGACTTAGGATTTGAGCAAATATTTGAATAATAAGTTTATGGAAAGCACTGTAGTATTTGCTAAGCATCTTATCTTTGTATTAGACATTAAGAGTCTTGGAGTTGGGGCCATTTCTGTTGGGGCCATTTCCCTGAGCTTTAGCTTACTGATTTAAGCATCATGAAAACATAGGAAATATGTGTAAAATGAATGGTTATGTTTTAAAATACTTTTCTTTATTCTCATGTGTGTAGCTTTTTCTGGTACTGGAACCCTTAGAAGGCCCACAGTTAGCTCACCCTCAGGTGAATAGCATGCTGCTTTGGATAAGGGAGACATAGGTCTGAGTTTGGGGTAAGATTCTTTAGTTCCTTTCCTCTGCCCCCCACTATTGCGGATTAAACACAGGGATTTCACATTGAGCTATATCCCCAGTTCCTTTTTTTTTAAAAAAGTTTCATTTGAAATGGGAATCTAACCAAGTTACTAAATTGCCAAGTTTGGGCTCAAACATCCAGAGTCCTGGGATTACAGACGTATACCACCATCCTTCAGTTGTGTCTGGGTTCTTTTGTTCAGGATGAGTGTTTGAAAGTTTCATCCATGTGTGGCATATATCAGGCCATCATTCCTGTATATTGCTTTATATTTCATTATATGTTTATGTCACATTTTGCTTTTTTATTTGCCAGCTTGTGGACATTTGGATTTTTGTCTGCTATGAATAATGCTTCCATAAATATTTTTGTTCAAGTTTTTATGTGGACATATATTTTAAGTTCTGTTAAGACTGCATCTGGGAATGGAACTACTTGGTCATGGGTAACTTTTATGTTTACCTTTTGAGGAGTGGCCAACAGTTTTCTCCAGCAGCTGTACCTTTTATATTTCTACTAAGAGTGGAGGGAGCTGTCAGTTTTTCTATGTCCTTGCCACCACTTATTATTTCCTATATCTATCTATCTATCTATCTATCTATCTATATCAATCTATGACCATATTTCTTGGTGTAAAGTAATATTTAATTTTAATTTTTATTTCTTTAGTGGCTGATGATCTTGATATCTTATGCTTTTGACTTAGTATATTTTCTTTGTGGAGAAGTCTGTTTAAGTTATCTATGTATTTTAAAATTGGATTGTGTATATTGTGGAAATTTGTGTCCTGAAAATATCCAGATAGTAGAACTTTATCAAATAGATGATTTGCAAATATGTTTTCCTATTCTGAACGTTATGTTGTTACTTTTTAGCAGAAAAAAAAATCTCACAACATCTAATTTTTCTCTATGTTCCCTTTGGTTGTTTGTTCTTTAGGATCATACTTAAGAAACTTCTGGGGCCAGGGAGATGGCTCAGTGGAATAAGCACTTCCCTGGCAAGCGCAAGGGTCTGAGT
>NDGN011471022.1:0-18300 GCA_002564285.1 Tympanoctomys barrerae | reverse complement strand
TTTTTTTTTTTTTGGTGGAACCAGGGATTTAACTCAGGCCCTTGTGCTTGCCAGGGAATTGCTTATTCTATTGAGCCATCTCCCCAGCCCTGTAGCTTTGTTATTTTACTTATTTTTGTCTTGATTATGTTTTTAATTTTCATTATTATGTCTGCACCCCTGTAGCCATTGGTCAGACAAAGTGATTAGGGCAAGTGTAATAATTATCATACATCTGGCATCTAAGTGTAAAGGGATGTTATTGATCATTAGAACCCAAAGGCAAATGCATGTCACCCATACATAGCTAAAATTTCTGCTATATTCAAATTTAAATAATTCTCTAGGACTGTAATTTCGATATAAACCAGTTTGTGTGTGTGTGTGTGTGTGTGTGTGTGTGTGTGGAACTGGCGATTGAACTCAAGCCCTTGCGCTTGCCAGGGAAGTGCTTATTCCACTGAGCCATATCCTTCCCCCCTCAATTGTTAAAACAACAAATTACTAATTTAGTTAGATGTTCAAGTGGCCGTCCTCTGGGGAAGAGTTTTCAGTACTTCTGTAGCTTCCAGTCACCGTGGACATTTCCTGGTATTCCTTGGGTTGTAGGGGAACCCTTCCACTCTTTGCCTTTATGGTTCTATGGTGATTTCCCTATATACGTTCTTTAAATCATCCATTTTATATGGACATGAGCTCTGTCACATTTAGAATCAGTCTTTATCCACAATGACTTCATTTGTTATCTAATTACTTCTACTGTGACTATTTCCAATTAAAGTCAAATTCTTAGGTGTCAAGAGCTGGCACGATAAAATACCATTTGAGGAGTATACTTAACATAATAAAATCCATCCACTGCAAAGTTTGATTGTGTTTCTTTTTCTCAGCTGTCTCTAATCTGTCTTTGACTTATGTGTGAAGTGAGTTATTTCAATTCCTCTGAAAAGTGTGACATGAAAGCAGAAGATGCCTTTATAATCTCATTTACATGTTGCCAAAAGTTTCAGTCATGTGAAAGCAACAGGCTAGGAGAGTTCTGCTTGCTCGCTCCTTCTTGACTACAGAAAGGCAACTTGGCTACTTCTAGGTTTTGGCAACTACACACTCACGTCGTGGAAAATTCAATGTGCTGCCTCGTCTAGCTAGTGCCACTCACATCAGCAGGGTGGAGTTTCCTTTGTGCTGTGTTCTCACCTGGTCTTGTCTACTTTCTAGATTTTGTCCATCTAGATGTTTAAAAGTATTTTGTTTGAATTTGTTTTTCCTTGGTGACAGATGATATGGACATGTTTGCATATATTTATCTGACAATGTATTTTCTTTATCTTTCAACTGGTTTGTTTGATTTTTACTCTTGAACTTTAAGATTACCTGAGTATTTTAGAAATATTCTTTTATTATTGCCTCAGTTACTTTTCTCTCCTTGCTGGAACAAAATACCCAACAACCCAAATTGAGGTAGAAAAGGTTTATTTAGCTCACAATTAGTGGAGGTTTCAATCCATACTCAGCTGGCTCTAAGGAAGAGTGGAACGTGGCAGAGAGCAGCAGTTCCTGGCTGCAGCAAAAAGCCAAGGGAGGTGCAGCAACTCCCAAAGCTAGCAAGCCTCTCTTACCTCTTTACATTGTAATGCAGATTACCCATCCCAGGGCCAGAGTATAACACTCACACCTGCAATCCCAGCATTGGTTCAAAAATCAATCACATGAGCCAGTCAAATAGCTTAGCAGATTAAAACA
This sequence comes from Tympanoctomys barrerae, assembly GCA_002564285.1. Lineage (NCBI taxonomy): Eukaryota > Metazoa > Chordata > Mammalia > Rodentia > Octodontidae > Tympanoctomys > Tympanoctomys barrerae. Next base: position 16,578 of record NDGN011471022.1, on the reverse strand, counting down.
CCTGCAAGCAGGTGCAGGGGCCGGGGTTCAATCCCCAGGCCTGCAGTGCGGGCCCCACCCCCAGGGCATGCTGAGACAGCAATTGAGACTGGGAGTGGTGGTGCACACCTGTAATCCCAGCTCTTGGTAGGCTGTAAACTGGCAAGTCACTACAAGTCTGATCTAGTAGTGACACCCTGAACACCCTGTAGACCCTTCCCTAAAATTAAAAAAAAAAAAAAAAGTCAATCACAAACTCCAGAAGCTACCCCATGACTATATGAGGCTTTGGGGTTACAACTAGACACAAACCATAATAACATTATAAAAACATTATATATGTTTTTTGCAAATATTTTCTTCTACTTTGTAGTTAATTTTCCCATCCTCTCATTACCTTTTGCAGAGCTGAAATTTTTAGTTTTTATGAAGTTCATGTCATCAAGCATTTTTTCATAGACTGGTTTTGCAGGTGTGGCAAAGCATCCGCATATCCACGAACGTGCAGGCTGTTGGCTATATTATAGTCTATAAATTGAGTGGTTTTGATTTTGAATTTACATATATGATCTACTTATAGCCACTTTTGGAAAAAGTTCAAGATCTATAAATAAATCATTTTCTTTCCATGTACATACACAGTTGTTCCAGTGCTGTTTGTTGGAAAGTTTATCTTTGAACCCATGGTATATGCTATATGCTTTTGTCAAAACTCAGTTGAATATCTTTGTGTGGGTTTGCAAATTATTAAGTCTTCTACTATGTTCCATTGAACAATTCATCTATTGTCCAATACTGCACAATTCTGATTACCATAGCATTATAATAAGTATTGAAGTTGATCAGATAACTACTTCAAATTTGTTCTTCTTCTTCTTCAATTCTCTATTATCTCTCCTAGGTCTTTTGACTTTATGTATAACTTTTAAAATTATTTTGATGATACTCACAAATAACCCCATAGCATTTTGAGTGGTATTATATTAAATCTATATAGATCAATTTTGTAAGAACTCTCACCTTGACAATATTGAATTCTTATCCATGAAGATATAGTATCTCTCCACTTCTTTGATTTCATTCACTAAAGTTACATTTCCTTTATATAAATTTTACATATATATCTATCGATCGATCGATCGATTAATCGATAGATAGAGATTTTTTTTTTTTCCTGGAACCGGGGATTGAACTCAGGTCCTTGCGCTTGCCAGGGAAGCGCTTATTCCACTGAGCCATCTCCCCAGCCCCTAACATATATTTTAATAGGTTTACTTTTGACTATTTTTTTAAAGTGTTAATTTAAATGAGCTTTTTATCACAGATTGTCTGGTTAATTACTGGTATAGAGAAACACAATTGAAAGTTTGCACACTAACCTTATCATGCTCAGACTTATTTTAGTTACTTGCTCCAAAAGGATTTTGTCAATTCTTTTAGATATTTTGTGGAGCTAATCATGGGACCTGAACAAGGGCAACCTCATTCTGCCCTTCCTCAGGGGTGTGCCTCCGTCGCAGTGCTGTAGCTAGGACTCCAGTGCAGCATCGAGAGTGGATCCTTGCTTTGCTCCTGATCTTAGAGCAAAGTCTTGAGTGACTCACTTTTAACTATGACGTTAGCTACAGATCACTTTATGGTTAAGATATTCTTGACTGAATTGGGAAATCATTTCTCTACAAGTGTACTTATGGTGAGTGACCGCTGGATTTTGTCAAATGCTTTTCAACATCCATTTATGTGATGAACTTTTTCTTCTTTGAGGTATTAATATAACAGACTACATTAATTTAATTTTTAATGTTGAGCTAAGTTTGCAACCAGATATAAATACGATTTGTTCATGGTATATGACTTTATGTTTTTAGATGTTAATTTACTACTATTTCTCAAATATTTTTCCATCTATTTTCACAAGAAATATTTATTTCTCTTTTTTTCTCTCTTGTCTTTGGCTCCACGGTTCCCTACAAGCTGGGACCAGCTGTGCCCGCCGTGCTGTCAGCACGGAGATGGGCAGTGACGAGTGGCTTGAGATGAGACTTGATTTGCTCTGTGGGAAGTAGACAGAGAGAGATCCAGCACTGGCCTGGCCAGGGCGGGTGACAGGAGCTTTGGGGTTTTACAGAAAAGGAGAACAAAGCAACGGTTAGGAGTTTGCACAGCAGGGGTTTCACATGGCTTGGGAGCCCAGCTCGTCCTGGGCAAGATACGTTCTGGCTCTTGGGTACTTCAGGACTGGTCTGCAGTACAGTGGGAGAGCCTTCACAGGGGGTGCGATTTGATTCCCATCATAACAAAATGATTTTTGCTTTTGGGGGCAACCTCAGTTGCCAACACGGTGTAATGCTCCTGTTTGGGAGGTGACTTCTAAGTGGAGTGGTCTGGGAGGTGCTCTTTTTCTGGGTATTCGAGGTGACTGCCAGTTTAGGAAAATGACTAGTGACTTGTGGGCTCTACTCCAGAAAATCTGGAGCTGGCTTTCATAAAAGCTGGTTGTTGGATATTCCTGAAAATCCTGAAAATTATTTTAGTTGTTCTTGTTGCCCTCCATCAGGTAAGGGATGAGATATGCTCAGTATATTTGGGCCAATAGACCTGTGTTGCAGCCTTTAGGCAGGCCCAGCAATTAACACGCCTACATGAAGAGCTGAGAAAGATCTAACTCAAAATGGGTAAGGGGCATAAATGAAGACAGAGAGCCTGGGCTGCGTCCTGCCTCTTGGGACCCCTGACACCTGCAGGTCAGCCTCTGGGCTTCTGCAGCAGGTGCGTTTCTTGACAAGGAAGATCTCAGAAGATACATTAAAAAGTATACTTTCTGCTTTTATTTTCTGGAAAAAGTGTATAAAATTGGTATAATTAATTCTTACGTGTTTGGAAAAATTCACCAGTAAATCCGTCTGAACCTAATGCCTTTTGCTTGGAAGGTTATGAATTAGTAACCTGCTGCATTTAGTAGATATAGGTGTATTCAGGTTGTTTATTTCTTCTTTATAAATTCTAGAAAATTGGATGTTTCGAGGACTGGTCCACTCATTCCCATTTTCTAGTGTCAAGCAGAGTTGCTTATCGCAGTCACTTACTTTCCTTTGCATGTCCAGCATCTTCAGTGATGCTCCTTTGTGTCACCCCATGTCCCTAAGTCACCTCCAGTTAGTGGGCAAGTCACTGTGTCTCATGTGTCGGAACTCTTCTGTGCAGGAAGGAAGGCTTCTTGGGCTCATGGAAAGCACACAAGAGAGTTGTGCCTACTGGCAGCACAAAGGCTTTTTGACTTGTGTGTCTTTAAGTTATTTCTAAGAAAGCTTTAAGTGCTTTTAAGACACTGTATACAAGGATGGCAACTAATAATATATTTGATGTTCATAAACTTGGACACATGTAATATTATCTCCTATGAAATTTAAAAATAATTTAACTTGAACTAAAACTGGAAATGATGCTAATGAGTTTGTTAATAATTTAAACTACTCCTAGCCCTGTATGAAATGTAACTTTAAGTTACTGCCAGTTATAAGTAAAATTTAAAGAATAATAACTACTAAATTTTATAAGTGCAGAATGAAGGCTGTCTGCATGCCTTCTGTTCTTAGTCTACACAATGCCGTATTCTAGAGTTCATCTTACATACTTTCAAGTAGATTAGTATCTAGTAGCCTGCCTTGCTGGAAGAATACCTGATTAAAAAGCAGTAAAGAAGGAAATATTTTCTAAGATTACCTGACCAATCATGAAAGCAAATTTAATCCAACTCCTTTCTCCATTACTTAACATAGAAATGGACAATTACACATTCAGTCCTTCAGCTTGACACCAATTCTGCTATGTGGAATGTACCCCAAAATAAAATATATTCATTACCAAGGGGAATTTTAAACATTTAGAAACCTAATATTCCATGAAATTGATAAAACTAATTGTAGAACCGTTGGTGGACTTGTCAATGACGTTAACAGCATTAACAAAGATTAGAATGAGATTTGCCTTTTGAAAGACCAACAAATGCTTCAGACAGCCGAGGAAGAAGTGGCCCCCCAGGGGCACAGATCTAGGGCTATTTTAAATGGCCTTTTTAAATAGCTGCAGAATCCTGGCTAAGAACTTGGTCACAGGACATGCACTCAGGTCCCAGCTGCGCTGCTGCCTAGCTGTGTGGCCTTTGACAAGCTACCTAAAGTCACTGAATCTAGGTTTCCTTATCGCTTAATCGTCAATCACCACTAAGCACTTGCCACTTAAATTTGATGTCACCCTTGTGGCTTTGAGTAAGAAAGCCTCTTCAAGCACAGCTGGCACACAGAATGATCTAATTGTTCCTGCTACACAGTGTTTCCACGTCGGGCTTTCCTGAGGATTCAGTGGAGAGGTACAGCCGACGTGTGCTTGAGGTATAGGGTGGTTTGCACACATTAAAACCCAATTCAGGTCAAATCCTCTCTACGATTCTCTACTCCTGTGCTCTACTCAGGATGGAGCTTACATTTTTGACACCAAGGACCGATTTCCAACTTGATCTCTTACTTCCACCCTGCGCTTTTCCTGGGGCTACAAATTAATTACCATGCAAAGCAGTGTGTTTCCATTTAACTCCTCCCAAATTTGTGTAACCAAGCCCACCATGTTTTATAGCCGCCAGCTTGCAATGTTCTAAAACTTTACAATGAGTTACAAAATTCAACAATATAAAGATCCAAAACAGCACCCATCCCATCTTTCCCTCCAGCCCAAGAGCAAATGGAAATCCCTGGGCAGCGCCTTCTTCCTTAGTGTGGATCAGGCCCAGCTGGCCTTCGGGCTGAGGAGGAGCAGCGTGGGGCAGAGTGGTACGCCTGCCAAGCCGGGCTCTACGGCAGCGCAGCAGGGCACCCTTTCACCTAAAAGTGCCTTAACAACCGCAATTAAAAAAAAAGTAATCATATTTAAAAGTTTTTTTTTTCTTTGTGGTACGATTGAACTTGGGTCCTTGTTCATGCCAGGCATATGCTTATACGCTGGGCTATATCCCCACCCCTGTTTTGGGTTTTATTTGGCCTGGGTTTCATTATTGTTAAATATTTTTTCCTTAATTTAAAATGGTGGGACAGGGCCAGCGAAGTAGCTCAGTGGACTAAGCGCCTGCTTAGGAAAGCGCAGGGACTGGGATCAATCCCCTGGTACCACATGCCACACCATCTCTGCCCCTGGGCACACTGAGCCAGAGACTGAGACTGGGCTTGGTGGTGCATGACTGTAATCCCAGCACTGCAGAGGCTGAAAACAGGAGGATCACTACGAGTCTGATCTGTACCAAATACATAAATAAAATAAAATAGTAGGACGAATAATTGTTCATCTGACTCTAGTGGCCCATGAGCTTTTCCTGAGAGAATTTCCTGTGGGGCCTTGTTAGGAGCAAGGATGAGGGGAAGTTCCAAGTGGCCCTCTCTGCTTGGTGTAACGAGCTGTGCACTGCCGAAAAGCCAGAGCCTCCTGCTCCCTGCCGTCTGTTCTGAGGAGCCCTGAAATCTCATCTTTACTCTCTGCTCAAAATCTAGCTGGTTATCCGAGCTTCTTCTTTGTTTTGGATTTCCCTTTTAAATTTGTCCTGCAACACTAAGATTTCACTAATATTTTTAGAATCTGTAGTGAAAGACAAACTTTATTTAGATTTCGTTTTTAGGAAAATTTATTGGTGTAAAAGAAAGGAGAATAAGAACTGGAGGAGTGAGTAATAAGAATAGCTCCTGAGAGACAAGAGGGGTCCAACTGGCTTGTCACTGAGCTGCAATCATTCTTCATGTGACAATTTTTCTTCCAGTAATATGTTTCAAATTGATTTCCCTTTCCAGGGCATCTCTCTGTCGTTGAATAGAAGCTCACTGAGGATGTTTCAACAACATTAAGAATTTAACATTTTGGGCCAGGGAAACAGTTTAGTAGCATAAGTGCCTGCCTGGCAAGCACGAGGTCCTGAGTTCTATCTCTGGTACAAAAATAAATAAATAAATAAACAAACAAATAAATAAATAAATAAAACACAATTTTGATCACAAGCTTAAAGTATCCCTCCCTCTCTCCCAGATGTTAGCTCCATGCTGCTTGTGGTCAGGCACTCAGTCACTTACTATCATATTTGTGTTCTGAGAGCATGCATCAGTTTTGAGAACATGTGTGTGCTCTGCTTGATTATTTATTCTTTTCATTGTTGCACTGGGACTCGAACCCAGGGCCTTGTGCTTTGCTTGTGCTGCTGAGCTAGGTCGCCAGCCAGATGTGTTGCGCTGGAAGCCAGCACTCAGACTGTGCTGTCTGACACACACGAGCATGTTTCTGCTGGCAGCGAGGCAGCAGGAAGCTGTCGCTGGGGGAGAAAACGTTCCAGAACACTTGCGTGGTTTATACCATGGACAGCGAAGTCACTGGAAATACTTAAAGACTAAGACTGGATGCCGATATTGTGAACCAGGAGCAAAGGTCTTTAATAAATTATGGGAAAGGGAAGGAAAATGATGTAATTGAATGGTTGAGAATCAAAGGAATATCGTCTGTCCCTCTCCCCCTCTCCTATCTATCACCTTTCTGTCTGTCTGTCTATCTATCTATCTATCTATCTATCTATCTAATCTATAATCTATTATCTATTTATCATCTATCATCTCTCGTATCTATCATCTACCTATTTATCTGTCTATCTAATCTGCCCTTGTCTACCTATATTCCCAATTGTCTGTGTGGAAAAGCCTGATTTTAGAACAGAAAATAATTCACATGTGCCCTGAGGAAATGTTCAGTAGTCACCTTCTCTTGCATCCAGTGTGAATAAATGTAGGAGTAAAATTAGCCTCCAGCTGTTAGTGAAAACTACTAGAGGGAAGGTTTTATCGAGGATAGCCAGACTTTTGTCACATCAATATGAGGATGAAGACATTTTTGTAAAATATCGATGGAAAGGAGATTTGTGATTTTTTAAAAAGCAAGCTTTTCAGAGTGAAAGCGATACACTTGGGCTTGGAGGGATGGGGATTGTGTCCAGCTGGGAAGCAGTGGAATGAGACGTGGGCGTCCCTGGACTGGAGAGCGAATCAGCAGAGCGAGCGGTCCATCAGGGAAGGCGCATCTCGCGCGGCGGTCCTCCCTGCAGCCGCTCCTGGCCGGAGAGAGAAGCCCCACCTCGCTGCGTGGACGGCTGAAGCAGCCAGCGCTGCTGAGTCCATGATGCACTGCGCGCCTTCTGGCACTTGCGCACAGGCGTTCAGTCCAGTTGCTCCATCAGCCCAGGAAAAAGTACCAACAACAGCTTATAGTAAACTGAAAACGAGATGCAGGAGCAAATTGCCAGCATCTTCATCCCTTTAGGACAATTCATTCTTAAGTGAAATAGTTTCCTGCAGTAGAGGGTTACACAGAGGCGAGTGACGCCTGGGCGAGCAGGCGAGAGCAGTCTGCGACTGGACTTGGCAGCAGAGGGTCGTTGCGGCCCCTGGAGCAGGGCTGGAGAGCACAGACGCCATCCGCCACTCAGCGGGGCGCACCGCTGAGAGCTCCCTGAGGTTACTTCTGGAATTTTCCATGTAGTATTTGTGGGCCGTCGTTGACCGTGGCTAACTGAAGCCAGGCCAAACAAACCCACTGCTAAACGGAGGCTACTATGTTTGGTCCTGCAGGGCAGATCAGGGAGTGCGCAGCAGGCTTCGCTGGGCACGATGGCGTCCTTGACTGTGTTAGCAGCCAAATATTGAAAAAAATGGAAGAAAAATGATGCTAGAATCTTGGACAATCTTTTCCTGGCCTTTTCCCAATAGATGGCATGCAATGTAAGCAAGCGAAGCCATTCCCTCTAGGCGCTAATTTTAAATAAGCAGCTGTATTGATATACTATTTTATGTTTTTCTCCATTTAGATTCTGTTGTTTTAAAGCTGATTTGCTTTGGAAATGCATATTAGGATGAAATGGTTTCCTAAGGTGCACACATGCCAACTCTGCATTAAAATAATAAGCAGAGCTACTTCTTCTCAAGGCTTAAGCTGTTATGTTACGCATATTTGACTTGAAATGTCATTTGCTCAATGACTACTATACGTGAGGATATTCATAAGATTAAATAAAAAGCAAAAATAAATAAGATATTTTCAAGTTAATGGGAAGGGAATGGAAACAAGTACATATATATTTGAACATATCAAGTAATGACTTAGAAATGAGTATAATTGTCACACAGTGACCCTTTAGCCCTTATATTGAATTTATAAAGTTAACCATGATTTGCAAGAATTTTAAAAGGTTCTGATATGATAATGTTTATTTACTATAAGATTTGTAAGACTTTATCTCATAGTTTTTTATCTCATAGTGTGAGACCTCTTTATCTCGTAGTGAAAGGCTGCTTTAATGGGAAGAAACTAAAGGCAGATGAATAAGTACTCGATGGGGAGCCTAGTAGGTAATCCTATTTAAAGACAAGGTAAAAGGAGCAAAGGAATTTGTTCAGTCGGCCCTTACAGAAGAATGGTCATCATTTTGTTTTTCATTGTTTTCTTTTTCATTTTAAGCCCATAATTAATGGGGTATCAGTTGTACAAGATAAGGAAGCAGAAAAGCAGGTGTGGGTTTAAAGTGACATAGTCAAGACTGGGCACAGTGGCGCGCGCCTGGAGTCGCCGCACTTGGGAGGCTGGAAACAGGAGAATCACTTTGAGTCCAATCTACTGGTGCGGCCCTGGACACCCTGCAGACCCTTCCCTGAAATATAGGAAGCAGAATGCCGTAGTCATTGCCAGTGGGTGGGTGCACTCAGGTTTGGGGGTTTCCTTGCTCGTGCTAAAAATTTCAGCACCATAAAACTGAGAGCATTTAACAGAGGGCAACAGTTCATTTTAAATATTCTTTCTAATATACATACGACACCGCGAATATTAAAATTGAGCTGTTGTTTTTTGTTTTTTGTTTTTTAACTGGGAATTGAACTCAAGACCTTGTGCTTGCCAGACAGGCAGAGGGAATTTTTATTTTAAAAATGTTATTTGTGGAAGCTTTCTTTAGAATTTTAAAATTCACTTAAAATCTTGCATTCAGATTTCAAAGCTCCTTATGGGCCATGTGGCATGCTTAAAAATAAAATAGTTTTCCTTCCTACCAGGAATTTAATAAAATACTTCTTCAAGTGGCCTTTCAAAAGGTTAATATTGGCTATGTGGAATGTTTTAAAGTATTTCATTAGCTGCATTAGAACACTTAAAAGAAAGTCTCAAGCTTTAATTATTCCCATTGTATACTTTCCTTTTAATACAACTTACAGTATAGCATCATTTTTATGATTAAGTTGTTGAAATTTATAATAGTAATTATTGACTGTTCACATTGCTTATTTTTTATTTTTATTTTATTCATTTATTTTTAATTTTTGTATTTTTTTAGGAAAGGGTCTACTGGGTGTTCAGGGTCTCACTACTAGATGGGACTCCTAGTGATCCGCCTGTTTACTGCCTCCCAAGAGCTGGAATTACAGGGGCGCGCCACCACGCTGGGGACAGGGAGGGGTGGGAGGGCGCGGCGCGGCAGGCCCGGGAATCGAACTCCCAGCCCCTGCGCCTCTTTGCAGGCGCTTTAATTTGTTGAGCTATTCGGTGGGCCCCACATTGCTTTTTAGAGCACTATTGAATATCTGTGATTATCTTATTCAATTGTATTATTGCTTGTTTTTGCTCATCATTAGAATAAAAGCTTCATTAGGGCGGGGATTGTCATATTGCTATGACGAAAGTGTATTAATTTTTTGACCTTTAGGCTTTTATAAAATATATATATATATATATATATATAAATAAAACATTTTTTTTTCTGTAGAGAAATAGCTTTATCTGCCATCCCTGCCCTCCACAAATGATGCTGGTGGACTTATCTTAAAGTCAGAGAGCAGGAAGGAGCGCAGACTCCACCGTGAGGCAGTGAGCGTAGGGCGGCCACGCTTGGCCCGGCAAGGACAGTGCGGAAGGGAGGAGGTGTCCGAGGGACTCTGGAGCTGCCAGTGCAGGCGACTCCTGCCCCCCGCCCCAGAGAGTAGCAAGACCCCTGACCCGAGCTCCGCAACAGTCTGCCCAGACGCCAGCAGCGTCAGTCACTTTCCTTCATCTCTTTTGAGAGTTGGGGTGAGAAACTTGAATCTCTAAACCGTGCTATCTTCAAGAAGCGCAGCGCCCGTACAGCACTAGCGGGAGGCGCTGCTTGTCACCCTGCTCTCCTGCAGGGTATCTTTTAAATTAGTCTATCTTTATACAACTTATTACCTGACCTGCATACGTTTCTGATAACATGCACGTATGTGTCTGTCTAGAGGCATAGATAATTTGCCCTGACTTTACTAAAATATAAATCCTATGTGGATGTAGCTTTATAAAGATTATTTTTAACATAAGCATCATGTGTTTGTGAGGTACCGTGTGATATTTTGGTACATGAATACAATGTGCAATGTTGCATGAGGGTAAACACATCATCTTGCACACTTACGTTTTATCGAGGAAAACATTCCACATTCTTCTTCCTTTTTTGAAGTGTCATTGTCGTTATCAGTAATCTCATGTTGTGCGCAATAGTACACTTACCCTTTTCTCACGCAACTCTAGGAGTTTCCTAATTCTTACCATCTAAGCTTATGCTTGCTGCTTCAGAGCAACTTCCTGTTCCTCCCACGCTCCCCGGCCACATCTAGCCTGCACTTCCCACCCTCTGGTTGCCAGCGTTCTCTCTGATCCCCTGGGAGATACAGCTTGGTGCCTTCCGCAGGGCTGAGGGCAGCAGGCTGTCTCTCTGCTCCTGGGTTGTGTCGCTTAGAGAAGCGTATTCCAGTTTCTCCCCATTGTACCAAATGAAAGGCTTTTACCCATTTTGCAGCACAAAAGCTTTCCTTGGTGTCCAGCACCACCGTGCTTCCTCGGTCCCCAGCCGACGGGCACTTGGATGGCTTCTGTGTCCTCGCTGTTGTGCACAGGGTGGCAGCAAGCACGGCAGAGATGTCTCTTTGACGAGACTAATTCAGTTTTGTAGGCAGTACCTGTGCTCCGGGGGGTTGCTGCTTGATATGCATCTGTTTAATTTTATAAGGCTGCGCCACACTGCTTTCCATAATGCCTGCACTAATTGAGATTCCTGCCCTCCGTGTGAGGTTTGCCTTTTATCCACATCCACACCTGCACTGGCTTTGTTTCCTTTTTTTATTGGTTTTTTTTTTTTTTGTTTGTTTGTTTACATTTTGGTAATTATTGTTCTACCTGCAGCGAAGTGGTACCTCATTTCAGGTTTGATTTGTAGCTCCTTGATGATTAATGAGATTGAGCTCTTTTCATAAATTCATTAGTATTTCAGACATCTTCTCATGAAAGAAGACTTCTTAGGGGAGCTGCTCACTTTTTAATTGTTTTTTGTTTATTTTGTTACTGAATCATTCATGTTTTTACACATTTGTATGTAAAATGTTTTGTCATATATAATGTGATATCTATAGCTTTGAACTATTTTGCTCATTGTATGAGTTTTATCTTCACCGTATTGACTGCTTTTGTGGTTGTGCAGAAGCATTTTAGATACTTATGACCCTGCTTACTTTTGCTTTGTTCATGTGCTTTGGTGTCTTAACAAAAGCACAATGCTTGGTCGTTCTAGTGTCCTAAAGTTTTCATTTTCTCTTTATATCTCATGTGGATAGTTTTAGAGTTTCAGTTTTTAATTTATTTTAGTTGATTTTTATATTTCATGAGAATAGGGATTTAGTTTCACTCTTCGCCATAGACAACTAATCTTTACCGCGACTCTTACCAAACAGAATGGCTACTCTTCTGTACATTCTTAGCAGCTGTCAAAGATAAGTTGCCTGTAGTTATGTGAAGACTGTATTTACTTGAAGACTCTCGGCTCCATTCCTTTTGCCTATATATTTTCTTCTATTGCAGTACCATGCCTTTGCAACTGATAGTTTTGTAGTTTATTTTTAAGAATAAAAATAGAGGATCAGGGAGATAGCTCCGTAGAATAAGTGCTTGCCTGGAAAGCACAGGATCCTGAGTTCAATCCCCAGTACCACACACACACACACACACACACACACACACACACACACACASASAATACAAATAGTGATTTTAAAAAAGCATTAGAAACAGTAGAAGATTTCACTAAGAAAGTAGTAGGAATTCCATAATGTATTACATAATGCTATGTTCAAATTAGTTGTTCAGATTATAGATATAAACATGTAAAATACATTTAAAGAAAGAAAACAATAACAAAGAAGTTATAAGAAATTCAAAAGAGGAGAAAAAGAGTATAAAGAAAAACAATTTTAAGCATTAACCACTCCTTTCAAAAAGCCAGCAGAAATCAACAATACAGTTATCCCACCTATTCTGCATACATACCTAAATATATATTTTTCCCTTTTTTGATTTTTCTTTTCCTTCCCATTGAACAACTTCTTTCCCTGTCACAGTCGAGAGATAGAGTGCTTTCTGTTGTGTTGCATTGTTCACTTTGCTTTGACTAGTCAGCCTTGCTTCCTTCGCTCTGTGCGTGTACACTCCTGCCTGAGGTGTGCAGGTGTGGATGTGGGTATGTCTTCCCTATGAATTGCAGCATTCTTTTCTAGCTTTGTGAAGAATTTCATTGGCATTTTGATAAGGATTGCTTTCAATATGTAAATCACTTTTAGTGTCCTAGAAAGTTTGACAGTGTTGACTTTTGCAATTCATAGGTATATCTCTCCATATTTTAGAGCCTTTTGGAATTTCTTTTACTAGTGTTTTTATTTATTTGTCATTATAGAGATAATTCACCTCATGAGGAATATTTGCCCTTGAGTAGCTGTTTTAGTCTTCTTGGTTTCTGCATTTGAAAAATGTGCTGTTTTTGAGTGGAAGCATGACTTAGGTTGCATCCAGCATCTTTTCTCAATTTGTTTATTATTTCTAAGAATTCTTTGGTTGTATCTTCAGGGTTTTCTTCAAATAAAATCAAGTTATCTGCAAATAGTGAAATTTTAACTATTTCATTTACAGTTTCCTTGTTTGTTCCTCTGCTTAGATTCCTCTGGCTAGAACTTCAAGTGCTATTCTGAATTTTACAAAAATGTTAAAGTGATGAGAGTGAACTTTCACATTTTTTAAGTCCTCATGATGCTAGCAGTGGCATGTTACGAGGGGTCTCTTTACGCCAGGATACACTTCTGCTATTCCTAAGTAGTGTGAGTTTTTATCTAGTAGTGCTGTTGAACTTTATTAGGTCCTATCCTGCATCTACTGAGATGACCATGTGGGGTTGTCCTTCATTCTGTAGATTTGATGCATTCTATTTAAGGATTGATAATGTTGTGCTATCATTGAATCTTTGGATGATAATCATTTGATCATGACAAATAATTTCACATAATCTTGGATTCAGTCTGCTCGAATTCTGTTTCAGATTTTTACACCCATGTTTAGAGCAATAGATCAAGGTTAGCTGGCTCGTTTTCCTTCCCTCCTTCCCTTCCTCGCTTGATCCCTACTTCCTTCTTTTCCCTGATCAGCTTTTGAGATGAAGTTAAGTGATTTTACAGAATGAGTAAAGAATAATTCTGAGTATAGAATAATTCTGTTAAATTTTTGCAGTAGATATGTTGTGGCACTGGTTCTTTAAAAGTCTGATGAAATTTAGCAAGAAAATGCTCAATCTTGGCTTTATTTGATGAAGTTCCCCCCCCACGGTCTTATTATTTGTTATTGATGTCTTGAAGTGCTCCAGTTCTCTATTATTGAGAAATGTTGAGGGATTTCTGTATATAAAAGTATCTTTTTTTACCTTTTTATTTTTTAAAAATGCAAAATAGTGATAGAAAAAAAGCATTAGAAATGATACAAAATTTCACTAAACAAAGTAATAGAAATTCAACAATTGCTGTATTACATGATGCTATCTTCAAATTAGTTGCTCAGATTATGAAATATAAATGTGCAAAATTCTTTAAAAAATAACAAAAAGTTATAAGAAATTCAAAAGAAGAAGTAGAGGAAACAAAAAATAAATAAAACCAAAATAACATTTTTAAGGATTAGTTGCTCCTTTCAAAAGACCAGCAGAAATCGACAATACAGCTACCTACACCACTCTACTTACATACCAAAGTATACCTTTTCTCCTTCACTAAATTGTGCTTTTCTCATCCTGGGTACTCTTTACCATTGAACAAATTCTTTCCCTTTCATAGTATCTATTGTATGTTTTTAATTTTAATTACTCTTTCAAATTCTCACATTAGCAAGATAATAAGACATTTGCACAAGTGGATCTGATTTATTTCACTTACCAATATAGTCTCTACCTGCATCCATTTATCCACAAAGCCTCAAATTTATCTTTTTATAGCTGAATAATAATAAATTGTGTAAAAGTACCATATCTTTTTATCCATTTTTTTTGTCAGTTGATGGGCATTTGGGTTGTATCCAAGATTTAGCTATGACAAATTGAGCTGCTACAATGTTGGTGCATATATATCACTGTGGTATGATGATTTCAGTTCTTTTGAAAACATACTTCAGGGGGAATAGCTGGCTTGAATGAGATCTTCAATCCTAGCTTTTTGAGGAATCTCTATACTGATTTCCATAATGGTTGTACCAGCCTGAACTCCCATCAACAGTGGAGAAGGGTTTCTTTTCTCCTACAACCTCTCTAACATTTGTTATTGGTTGACTTCTTGATTATAGCCATTCTTTCTGGGCTAAGATGGAATCTCAGCATTGTTTCAATTTACATCTCTTGAATGACCAATGACATTGAACAATTTTTCATATATTTATTTACCATTTCATTTGTGAAGTGTATATTCATCTCAGATGATCATTTTTGGATTGGGTCTTTGAAGTTTGGAGACACAACTTTTAAATTCTTAACATTTTCTAGAAAAGAGTCCTTTGTCTGAAGGAGAGTCTGCTACAATATTCCCAAATTTGTGGCTTTTCTTTTTATCCTGATAGCAATTTCTCTCAACATGAAGAAACTTTTCACAAACATGAGATCCCAGTTCTGATTCTTTCAACAATTTCCTGTGCAGTTTGATTTTTGGTCATGAACTCTCTACTAGTCCTATGCCCTTAAGGTTTTTACCTACATTCTCTTCCATAAGATTTAGTGTTTCAGTTTTAATATTTAAATTTTTGATCCATTTTTAATGTGGTTTTCTGAATGGGGATAGGCATGGACCTAAGTTTACACTTTGGCATGTGGAAAGCCAGTGTTTCTAGCACTATTTACTAGAGGCTATTTTTCTTCCAGTGAACATGTTTGGCCCCTTTATCAAATGCAAGTTGGCTGAGTGTGTGTTTAGAGCTGCATCTGCATCTTCTAATCTGTCCCATTCATCATCAGGTCTTATTTCTGCCAGTACCATACTGACTTTATCATAGTAGGTTTCTACTATAATTTTAAGTCAGAGATTGTGATGTCTTCTGCCTTTTCTTTGTTGTCCAGGATTGCTTTTGATATCCTATGTCTCTTCTAGTTCCAGCTTAATTTTAGGAATGTTTTCTGTGGTCTGTGATGTATACTTATGGCACTGTAA
Organism: Tympanoctomys barrerae; assembly: GCA_002564285.1. Taxonomy (NCBI): domain Eukaryota; kingdom Metazoa; phylum Chordata; class Mammalia; order Rodentia; family Octodontidae; genus Tympanoctomys; species Tympanoctomys barrerae. The sequence goes on along the minus strand of NDGN011471022.1, from coordinate 1,027 downwards.
TCTGAATTTCATTGAATCTGTATAGCAGTTGTGGAAGTATGACCATTTTCACAGTGTTGATTCTTTCTATTGAGCATAGAATACCTTTCCATTTTCTGAAATCCTTTTCAATCTCTTTTTTCAGAGTGCTTCACTGTGTAAATCTTTTGCTTCCTTTTTGAGGTTGATTCCTATTTTATTTTTTTAGGTGTTATGAAAATTGTGATTTCCATCGCTCTCTCTCTCTCTGTGTGTACTTGATGTTTGTGTATACAAATGCTATTGATTTTTGAGTGTTGACTTTGTGTCCTGCTATGCTACTGAGTTTGGTTATCAAATCTACAAATCTCTTAGTGAAGTTATTGGAGTCTTCTATGTACAGTATCATGTAATCTGCAAGTAATGAAAATGTCACTTCTTCCTTTCCAATCATTATTCCTTTCATTTTCTTCTCTTGTCTAATTGTTGTGGCTAATGTTTCCAGAACCATATTGAACAGGAGTGAAGACAGTGGGCATCTTTTTCTTGTTCCTGATTTTAGTGAGGGCTTTCAGTTTTTGTTCATTTAGTATAACTTTGGCTGCTGGTTTGTCATAGATGGCTTTTATCAGGTTGATGTACCGATCATGTATTCCGACTTTCTGTAGTGTTCTTATGATGAATGAGTGCTGGGTTTTGTGAGAAGCTTTTTCTGCATCCATTAAGGTGATCATATGAATTTAGTGTTTGGCTTGATTGGTATGATATATTACATTTGTGGTTTTGTGTATATTAAACCATCTCTTCAAACCAAGCTGAATCTCACTTGATTGTTATGTAATCTTCCTGATGATTTGCTGCATTCTGTTTGCTAAGTTTTTTGTTGGGAGTTTTTAAATATATGTTCATTATAGAGATTGGCCTATCATTCGGGTTTTTTGGTTGGCTCCTTCTTTAGTTTTGGTGTCAGAGGCATACTTGCCTCACTGAATGAGTCTGGGAGAATTGCTTCCCTTTCAATTTTTTTTATTTTTTAAAATAATTTTATTGAGAAACAAATAGCAATGAG
>NDGN011471014.1:0-12262 GCA_002564285.1 Tympanoctomys barrerae | reverse complement strand
GATTGAACTCAGGACCCTGTGCTTGCCAGGCAAGACTTATTCTACTGAGCTATCTCCCTGGCCCCACAAATCATAACAATGGTTGTCTGAAAAGGTCTTTAGAGGAGGCAGCCCTGGCCTGAGGGAAGGGATGAGAAGGGATGAGAGGGAGGGGGCAGGACACAGGCTCAGGCTGAGAGCTGGTGAATGGATGGATTTTTCACGTCAGCCCCTGCTCCAGATACCTGGGAGGTCTAGGGTGCTGCTTCGCCCTGTGCTCGCCAGGGAAGCATTCAGCCGAGTCCCACCCCATCTTCTCCCTCGCCATCACCGTAGATCACTGCTGCATTTGTGTCTTTACACACATCTAAAAAACTTTTTTTCCAGTGTGATGGCTGATCACACCCATGCAGCACTGAAGACTTAAACAGGAGAAGGTGGTCAGGATGGCAGAGAGATAAGGGGGAGGGGAGGGTGAAAACCCAGAAATGAATGTGTGAAGCCCCTGCGATGCCACTGTATTAGGGTGTCTCAGCCCCAGAGCCTTATTTAGATTCAGATAACAGTGCCTTATAATTTATAGCACACTATGCTTTCAGAGCACTTAGACAGAATCTTGCCCTTTGTCGCAGACAAGGGAGGTCCTAATATGTTTACTTCACAGATGAAGGCACTGAGATATACAGGGATCGCACAGTTAGTCCAAGATTATCCTACTAGACAGTGGAGAAGCAAGGCTAAGTGGGACCCTGGTCTTGCTGCTGTGCAGGAATACTTCCTAATTTTTGGGTTGCTACTTTTTCACTTTATATTATCATTTATAATAAATATATACATTACTCTACATGTTTTGTATGTAATCAATTCATTGTATTTCCATATAACATACCTAGTTGATCTGCATTCAGAGAACTCTCCTAGGTGCTAGGCCAGGAATAATGTCGTAATTTTTTATCTGATTATTTTTCAGTTTGGCATAAAGAGGTCCAGCAAGGCAGAATTTAGGGTGCACACGCAGAGAAGACAGTGTGGCTGGCCCTCAAGTGAGAAGTGCGCTGTGGTCTGCAGCTGGGGATGCTAAAACACTATAGAGGTGGGAATCTATGGGATCTGGGAATCTGTAAGAAATTCCCTCTTGGTCTTTGTTTCTGAGAGAAAGAATGACCCCCAGAGAAAGATAATGTTATACCATAGATCATAGTGATGTATGTGTGCCTATGCTTATAGCACACAAATTGTGATAGCCAAATCTTGGAAACAATCAAGATGCCCATCACCTGAGGAATGGATGGAAAAGATGTTGCATTTTTATACAATGGAGTATTACTTAGCTATAAAGAATGATAAACTTGAAGCCTTTAATTTAAGTGGATGACACTTAAAGATATACTCATAAGTGAAATAAACCAGATGCACATGTGTAAATATTGTATAGTCTCCCTAGTATAGAAGAACTCAAAAGAAGAAATAAAAATAGAAAAGTATAGCACAATTAAAAGAAAAGCGAGAACTTGAGGATTAGACAAATTGAGAGAGGACAAGGAAAAAAGCTAGGAAATATGACAGGGGCAAAGCTATACATTTATATGCACAAGATGGTTAAGGCAATGATACTGAGAATCTTCAGCAGGTTTTTGAACCTAGAAGTTAATTGGTAGGATTCTCACCCTGACTAACTAGATATGCTGATACCTGTGAACTAAGCAGCTGCACTGAAGATAGCAATGTGTCATGGTAGGGTCATGCATGGAATGCCTGTCATTCTGGTCTTCTAAGTACACACTGCTTGTCATGACATACCAATTACTGCCATACTGTCTCTCAAGTAAATGTTTGTTTTTTAAAAAAGGTAATAAATGAAAACAAGAGACAAGAAAAAAAAAGTTATAGGACTGTCCTGCTACAATGCTGTATGTGGTTAGATTTTTAAAACTCTATGTAAAAACATGTAACTGTTTATTCCTATTTTTAATTTTTTTTCATATTCTGTAGGGATAATGGCCCATTTGACAGATAAAAGGATGTCACACCACCTCCCCACCAAAAAAGAATGGCCTTTCTGTAGGAGAAAGGTAGAACCCAGTCAATCATCTTTTAAGGATGGGTTTTCTCAGATATTTTGTCTAAAAATATTCTTTGAACTCTCTCAGTCTGTTTCTTTATCCTTAGGGTCAGGTTTCTTCCCTTTCACTTGACTGATAATTCTTGGGCTTATGGTATCTTTAAGGGACTTGGGAAGTGACAGGCTTAGAAGAAAAGAAGCACAAACAAGCCTAGAGGGCACAGGTGTCAGTCCCCTTGTATGACTTTTGTTGTGTCCTGAAGGCCCAATTTTCTCAAAAGTACAAATTTTAAATGATGATCTTCCTGCTTCCTTTCTACTTATTTTTATTTTTTCTATCCTAACTATCACACCCCAGATTTATTCTCTAGGGATATAGAGGGCTGAAGTTCTCTCTTCTACGGCTGCTTCAGGCTGGGGAGGGAGGCTCTCACCCTGCCCACTCAGAGAGCAAACATGTAAGATGGATCTAAGAGACATAGGAGCATCAGGTCTGTTGTGAAAGAAGCCATCATTTTTTAATAATCAATATCATAGTCTTGATGACTCCTTACCTCTTGTCACTGTCTTGTCAGTGAGTAGGGGTCTGAGGAGGTCTCCAAAGTGGAGATGGGAAACCTGGACCCACCTTACCCACAGGGCGGGTTATAGGTTTCCTAACTTCTACCACAGAAAAAGAATTTTCAGGACACATTAGTAAGAGGCATAAAGAGGTTTCCTAAGACAGAACTTAAAATAAATGCCAAAAAGCAGGACATGAGCCCTCAGGAAAGAGTCACCTGTTGGGCCATTTTTATCTATATACATAGCATAGGATAAAAATGACATCAGTATCTTATTTATTTATTTATTATTTTTAATTTTTTCCCATAATTTTATTGATAAAGACACCAGTATTTTAATATCTGTTATTGTATTTGAACACAAGACCTTCACTTTTTTATTTTGAGACAAGGTCTTGCCAAATTTCCCAAGCTGAGCTCAATATGGAGAGACTCCTGCCTTCTCCTTCCATGTACTGGGATTATAGTGTGCACCACCACACTCAGCTCATCAGTGCATTCTTTAGTGTCCCTACACATTGTAACTATGCAGTCCTCCCAAGAGATTGACAGCATAGAATTTCTCTGAAGTTAATAACCAGCCCAAGGTCACGCAGAAGGCCAAGGCCATCCCTCTGACTCCAAATTCCATGACACATGGCCCCTGCAACTTGACTAACTTAGCACTTCCAGAACACCTTTTGTCCTCGGAGGTCTGGGAGCCTCAGTCTCACAAGGCTGTGGAGCCCTTATACATTTCATTCATTTCATTTCATTTCATTTCCTGGACCTCCCCCAGATTGCACTATAGATCCAGAGTGTCCCTGGACTTTAATTCCACCCTGTCTACCCCAAGACTTTAGTATAGGTGTCCAGAGATGAAAAAGGTACAACAATTCAGTTCTGGGTCTTAGGAAGCATTAAATACTACAAGGGCCAGAGAAAGGCTGCTTATCACTAGTGATGGCATGGATCTGCTGTATGTCCAAGGACCTCCATGCCAACCCCAGGATGCTTTGTGTCCGAGGTCTGAGGTGATGTCTTTGACAATGGAAGTGGGGTGGAGGCAGTGCATCAGGACTGGGTACAGTGACAGCCTTGCTTTAGGCAGCTAGATCTTAGGCCACTAGGACACCATGTGACATCTCCAAGAACATGGGACATAACCAGTACTCCTTATTTCCTGGCAAATTGGGAAGGACACACAGGTTTCCTTTTCAATGATCATTAATACAACAGCAAATTCTTCTTGAGAACAAAGGTTCTAGTCTGTAAGAGGTAGAGCTAGTTGGTTGGTTGAGAAAAGAACAGGAAGCCATGCTGGGAAACCATGGGGTTCTGGAACACGTGGCTGATCCTGTGAAAAACTGCTGCTAAAGACATCTTTCTAGTCTCCTTTCCACTATATTCGTCAGCTATAATTTCACCCTCGAATGTCCCTCCAAGGTTCATGTGGAAAGGCATGCTTCCCAGGAAAGGTTTCACCTCAGAAGGTGGCTTAGTGGAAGGTTTTTGGTTTTCTTAAGTGTATTTGGTACAAGGTCTTACTATGCATCTTGGACTTGCAGTGATCCTCCTGTTTTCAGCCTCCCTAGCGCTGGGATTACAGATGTGCACCACCACACCCAGACTCAGTTTTTAGGTTATTAAGGGTGAGCTCATGAAGTGGATAGAGAGGCCCTGAACCTTCTGTATCCTTTCCAGCAATGAGATGACCATTTTTCTCTGATACCTTCCCATTACCTAGAACATTTCTCCACAAGTCTGAAAGCCACAGTGGGCTGGAAACTTGAAAACTAGGAGCAAAGCAAACCTTTTGAAAGTTGGGTACCTGTTGTAGTAAGGGTAGCTGGCTAATATACCCTTTTATTCTCTGAGCCTACCTAGAGATTATACTTCTGGACCTTAAAACTAGGTCAAGAAGTTGCAGTTTGGAGAAAGGGCTCCCCACTGGGAAGGACTCTGTAGTTGTTAGGGTTTTACATATTAGTCATATCTCCCTTGTTTCTCTGTGTACACCAGAAGATCAGAGAGAATCTCAGATTCCTTTTATGTCTACCATCACGTCAGCACAAGGCAGACCACATAAGTAGCAGCAGCTCCCAATAGAGGCCCCTGAGTGCTAAACAGAATAACTCCACTATTCGCCCCCAGTCGCACTCAGCCAGCCACCAAGACTGGGCATGGTGGCGCACACCTGTAGTCCCATCTCACTGTGAGATGGCCATGGCCCTCGGGGTGGTCTCTGACTCATGGAAGCCCTCTTATTTGCAGGAAAGACAATGAGGCAAAGAGAGTGGAGCTGTGGCCTGTGAGACAGATCAGCTAAGCCTCTTTTCTCTCTCCTCACCCAGAAAAGAAGTGATGATGCCTGCCTTGCTTGGTTTAGAGGGTTTTGAGAAGTGTAATTCAGACAGCATATATATATATATGTACTTTTATAAGTTACAGAGTTAAACTCATAGAAAAATAGCCATCCAGATTAGGAGAAAAAGAGTCAAATGGAGTTTATATGCAGAGGATCCCACAAAATTAAAGAACCACACTGAGCAGATAAAAAAGGTAACAATTTCAGATGGTATGACGTGGGAACGGGCAAGAGAAGAGCAAGAAACATTTTCCATGTAAACAATGCAAGCTTTAGACTTCTTGGCTGTTAATTACAAGAAGAGACCAAGACACTTGTAAACCCATCTGCCACGCTGTGGATAATTCCATACGGCTGAAATCTGATTCTAGCTCTTGGAGAGTGGGTTAAGTAGATGCAGCCAGGCAGGAGTACTGGGGAAAAACACTGGGATGGCACATTTCTATCGTTCTTTACCATTTCCAAAGCACTTACACATGCATTATTCCGCTGCACCCTTACACCCGTGTGAAGTAAGTATTAGGCTCTTCAAACAAACTCGAGAAGTATAAGTTATTTGATCAAAATCATACCATTAATAAACACCTGAACCCAAACTCAGGTGTTCTGATCCTAAGTTCTTTGCTTCTTCCAGCTTGAGGGAAGGCTTATGTTATGTAGTTCACTGTATTTATGGAAGGGGAAGATCAAGCCCTCATAGCTTATTGGCAAAGATGCAGTTTGGTGTTCTTATTGCAGTCTCAGTTGACTTGATTGTCTGTACATCAAACCTTAAAAGTGTTTTCTATGCTAATATACATCATCTAAATAGGTCATGGCATAGATTATACAAATGCACTAATTTGAAGTCACAGAATCATTGTTGTGTTTGGCCCCTGGCTGGTATCATTAGAGTTGGCCAGATAAAGGATCGGTGCACAGTTTTGCTGTATCTTGGCTTTCTAGAAGGATCTTAGACCCTCTATGTAAACATGACATGTGTCGTCCTAAAGTATGAAGATTGACCTTATCCATTATCTAAGATGTCTAAACAGGGCATCACCTGCAGACACAGGTCATTTGTGTCCTCCTTGGTTGAAGATAGGACTGCTCAAGCCTCAGAGAGCCCTCCTGGTCTGAGACACATGGCTGAGTACCTTAATGTGCAGTCTGATGTCAGGGGCAGGTCATGCAGACCAACCCCACTCCAGGTCACTGATCCTCTTGCATCAGCATCCCCTTATCCTCAGGGACCGATTCTATGAAGAATTATTTAGAGTTTATCCCTTGAAACTGGAGGAATGGCCTAAGTTGTTCTAGTGTTATATTCCCTTAAATGTAGAAAATATAGTTGGGATCAAATGGATTTAGGCAAAATCTCTCTCTTCTACATAACCCCAAATTTTATCAATTGATGCATTTAGTGGACTTATCTATGATGGGGCTGATAGCTACTATACTCCTGAGAAGTCATCTTCCTCTTCAGCTAAGGGGTTACTATCTCCAGATCATTGGGTAATATCTGGAGAGTTCCTTATACTCTCTGTCCTGGATCCCACACTCTTGATCCCAAAGAATCTGGAAAATGACAGCATGCCTACTACTCCACTGAGCGCTCTGTGATGAGTAAAGAAGTATTGAGTAACTATTTTGAATTGGCTGTTTCAATTAGAGGAAGCGATCAGTTAGGTATAGAATCCAAGAAAATGTCTCATTGAGTCTCAACTGAAGATACAAAAGATCCACAACGCATATGTGCTTATAATGTTTTCAATTAGGGCCTAAATATAATCTGAGGTACAAAAGATTTATAAGACATAGGTTTTGTCCCAAGGAATTTATAATGAAGCTGTGAAGGTAGTTATTCATGTGAAGTCTACAAAGTAATAACAAGAAATGTATTTCCTTTTTTAAAAAATTAAAACCTTGTCTTCTGAAATAAGATGTCATTTTGACATAAGTGTCTTGCAAAGTTATTCACTTATTCCAGTGGTGCTTCAATTACTTCCAACATTTTTGGCCTCCTCTTTTGCTTACCATGAAGAGATGTGAAAGGAAGAATTGGCATCCACCTGCAAGTGGGGAGAATCTCCTTCCTGAATCCTCCACTGCAAAGAACATGGATGGAACCCGAATGCCTGGTTTCTGAAAGGCACACCTGGTTGCTTGTGGGTATCAGGTGATCTAGAAGGAAAAATAACAAATGGAAAGGATTGGTTGCAGGACACAATGGAAGCCAAAGACCAAAAGAGTCTGGGAGGCACTAGCAGGCCTGAGAGCTGAGGAACCTCAGTGACACATGCTGGTATCCTCTGCCAGTGAAGATTCCTGATCAGTGAAAGGAGAAACAGTGGGTGGCTGCAGAGTATATTCTCTTCTCAAGCAAGCTCCTGACCCATAATCTTGTAACTTGTCCTTCTGCAAAGTGAGCTGCCAAGACCTTTTCACAGATGGACAAACCTTGAAATATGGTGGCTACTTATATATTCTTGGATGACTTGATGCACCCTCCCTCAGCTAATTGTTCAAGAAAAGCCATTCTTTAAAGATTTATCTAATCAGGTTTAAGACGATCTGGTCCACTCTTGATCCCCACTTTAGATACCAGCCTGGTTAAACTTTAGGATGCCCTATATTTAGTTCAGTGGTCTCTATATTATAGGTAAACTAACTTGCCAAGGGACACATGTGCTCTACAGAGGATGCAACATTGAATAAGGAAGGATGCATACTCCTAGGAACCTGGCTCTCCCATAATGTGAAACAAACAGTTCTTCAGCATCTAGTGCTCCACAGAATGTGCTGGATGTAGGCAAGAGGTTTAAGGAACCATGGCATTTTAAACTGAGAGGGACCATACTGAGTCGATCTGGGGAGCTTTACCATAGGATAGAAGCCTGAGGATTTGTAGAATTTCTCCACTTAAGGTAGGTACAGAGGCCTCAAAGGTGGCATCAGACACAAGAAACAGATCACGTGGGGAATAGGACCAAAATGGGAAAAAGTGAAAGGAAAGACAGGGTTAGGAAGCATGAAAGTTCTGAATACCAGTTAAGGTTCCAGTGCAAGACAGTGGAGAGAAAAGCCCTCATGTTCATCACCAGCACATTCTCTGGGCTTAATGACTCCTGATTCATTGCTTTGAAGCATCCCATAGAGCAGACTCTGTTCTCTTCTTTTTCTGATTTTCTGCCTCAGTGACTGAGATGATAAAGGCCATCAGACACCTGATCTGAGGGCAGTCCTGGTGCTGGGATCCTCTCACATCAGAGTCATGTGGTTATTTGCACTGGGTGCCCTGCCAGCCTGCAATCACAGGAGTCTTGTTTTCTGAAATACTGCATGTGCCCTTTCCTGAGAAAGCATAGGACTAAAAGTCAGGAAAGTTGTTAAGGGTTTGGGTTCTAAGATGGTGGCTTGGGGAAGTGATAGAGGCAAGGAGGGAGGGCACAGAAAAACAGAAAAAGATTTCCACAAGGAGAAAAGCAACATTTTCACCTGGGTTCTGGTTCCTCCCAACAAGACAGACCCAACTCGTAACTGTCAAGTTAACAGGATTTGTCAATAAATTTTCTATCAGGAATTTCTCAGTGATGGACATAACAAGACTGCCACATAGAGAAACTATTGTGTTGTATGCATATGTGTATGTACCTACACATGTGCAAATAGATCTGAAGTTATTTCCAAAGTTCAGTTCCATTTAGTTCACCACTTCCTATGTGCAAAACTCCAAGAAGCCTATGGGTGGCCCCAGCAGAATTTCCCTATCCCTACTCTTCCTGGAGGACCAAACTCTTCTAGCTCCAAGACTGCCACCAGCACGGTGCCTGCCCACAAGCAGGCACCTGCATACTATGACCTCTCCTCCACCCTGCAGCCCAAGGGGCATCCTGCAATATCAGCAACCCAGTCAAACCAAAGAGTAGACTTTTTCCTTTGTACTAACTGCCTTAGTGGGCTCTGTCTGTGCTATAAAAAGCGTACATTACTTAGAAAAAAATGTGCTTACTGTCACATCTAGCAAGCTATGGATGTTTGTAGCTTAATGTGACTAAAAATATTTATGTGTCGTTTCTGTGAAAGCCTGAGAGCTTGTGCATCAGGAGGCTTCTCTACCTTGCAGCGATCTGCTCTGGTATACATGATAACCAGGCTACTGTGACAGAGGCCAGGAGCACAAGGATTTTCCAGAGGTTTTATTTTTCCTTTTATTTTATTTATTGACACGTCCTGTTAACTTGACAGTTAAGAGTTGGGTCTGTCTTGTTGGGAGGAACCAGAACCCAGGTGAAAACGTTGCTTTTCTCCTTGTGAAAAATCTTTTTTGTTGTTGTTGTTTTTATTTTGTTTTTATTCTTTTCCTTTTTTTTTTTTTATCTTTTTATTTCTTGCAGGAGTTTTTAAATGGACAAGCTTCCAGTGGGCTTATATGATTGCCTATATTTTAGTAGCCAGAGGGCTGAAGTCAAGGGTGTAACCTAATTGATACAAGAGAGACTAAAAAATATGAAAGAGCACATGGGCCCTTGGAATGCAGTTTTTGTTCAATTGCTCCTGGAAGCCAGTCAGATGACACCCAGGTATGTCACCCACCGGCATCACACCTGTTACCTCTGGATTCCATCTCTCCATCTTTATTGTACTTGATTAAGAAAATAAAAATGAAGGTGTTATTAAAACTCTTGGTGGAAACAGGTATTTGTTGGTGCAGAACATAAGTGAAAGCTTGGCGTGCGAACCCTTGGGCTCAGTGTTCTTGACTTTGGTGGTGGGAGTAGGGGCAAAGAGACAGAAGACAATGGGAGGTGAAGAATGCAGGGGCAGCTGGAACATTGCTCACTGAGTTCCCAGATTCCAGTATGGCATCGCGGGCCTTCGGAACGCCCGTGTGACCTCACTGGATTCCAGGCTCTATATTTGTTCACCATCAGTGTCTATTACTGTAAATAATTGAAAGGAATATAATAGGGTGAGAATTAGTGTTGCCTACCCCTTTGCCTTTCATAAAATCTTTTTATATCAGAGGGGTCTGGCCCCAGCCACTCCTAGCTCTATAATTAGCTCTAGGAGCTGTGAGGACTGAGATTTAGCTAATGACATTTTATGCTTCAATTTTTGGAGTCTCTTGGGCCTTTGAATCCTTGTTTGCAGACTAGGGTTCCAAGCAACTGAATAATCTGCACTGGTAATATGTGAGTCTGCCAGTGCATTCCTAAATTTCTCAAATGAACAGAGGAGCCCTCAAGGGTGGGGTGACAACTGGGGCCTCCTTTCCACTTTCGAGATCCCTGAACACGTGAGTCAGTTTGGGTCATTAGTCACCATCCGCAGAGCGGCATGATCTTAGCTCCATTGCTTCTGCCTTGGTCCTCATTCCACCACCTGCACACGACTTCTCAGAGCAGCAGCGTCTCTACCCTGAGACTGCAGACTTGGCTTCTGAGGTGCCCAGACAGCAGGGAAGAAGTCCAGGGCCTGCCCAGTGCCTTTAAGGCACATGTCTGTGAGGTACGAACAGTCACAGGACACATGGCTGAGTGTCATCTCTTGAAAAAATACTTGGAGAAACTAATTAACATCTTGTTTTTGAAAACTGAGACTCCCAAACATACCTGACCTGGTAGTGTGTTCTTCCCTACTTCACCATATTATCTCACACTGTCCTCTTGGTCTCTGGGTCTTCTAGATGCTATCCCTTGGCTCCTAGGCTCATCCCCAGCTCCTTACGCTGGCACATGCCATTCCTCCTTGTACTGTTAACTCTTCTTCTCCTTTAAGATTCAGTGCAATGACTTGTCTTCTGTGAAGTCACCTTGGGTGTATCTCTTCAAGGAGCAAACTGCTTCTTTCTGGGTATGGGGACCGCCTTTCTGCATAGCTTTGCTACAGCAGCAATCATACTGTGACATAACTGCAGCTTAACTGTCTTGGTCCAACAGGCTGTGAGCTGGAGGGATGACCTCTACTATCCTCATGAACTTGACACATCCCAGGTCAGAGCCTTGGATGGGTTAGCCACAAGGCAACAATCATTACAAGTGTTATGAGTGAATAAGTGCATTTGAAATGTTTACCCTGTTCCCAGTGCACAAAGCTAACTATATGACAGAGAAAGACAACAAATGCAAAATGCTTGGGATGCTTGGGGGGACAGGAGGGCGGGAGTACTAATCAAATATTATTTTGAGACTTCAAGCCTCCATTTGTCCTTCTGTCCCATGGCGAGGACAGGCAATTGCAGATCCCTGCAAGGGCTACCTCTCCTCACACACAGTCTACAGAGGGTAGAAGGTGGGGCAAAAGGCTTGCTGCTAGGGTATTAGCAAGCCTGATGTAAAATACTACAATCTCTGTGGCTGCGAGTTCCCATGGCCAGGGTAAGCCACACTCCACCTCATCAGTAAGTGATTGGGCTAGAATATAAATAGCTGGGCAGCGCTGTCTGTGTGAGCAAGTGCGGCTTTTTCCAAGTTGTGTGAGCCCCTCTCCCAGAAACAAAGTACTCCACAAATAACCAGAGCATGTTCTGAATTCCTTAGGGCAAAAGCTTTGGGGATAATTAACAGGGTCAACAGACCTTTCTCTGGGCAGAGCACCCAGCTGCAACAGTTCATGGCAGGCCAAAACTCAGGGTGAGGGGCTGGACAGGGGCCCAGTGGAAGGGCTTGTGAAGGTGGCGAAAGGCGGCTCTCCTGGCTTTAGCTTCACCACTATAAGGAGACAACTGCGGGTCATGAAAGAAATCATGAACATCTTCTGAAGTTCAGTTTTTTGCTCATGGAGACTGAGTTCTACCAATTTTCTACTATGTTTTGATAAATAAAATCTTGTGAAAGGCCAGAAGCAAAGTACTACACAAATAACCAGAGCATGTTCCGAATTCCTTAGGGCAGAAGCACCTGGGCCACAGCAGGTTGTCTGTATCATACAGACAACAGGCTATCTGTATCTAGAAAGTTCTCCATCACTGCACTAGGTCTTCCCACCAGGAACACCTTGCTGAAATTACAAAATAATATAGCAATGAAGGGTAAGTAGTGGTGGCAATGGTGTTGGTGATGATGTCATCTTACTAGGAGAACATGTTCTTCAAAATGATGAGAAGGCACCTTCACAGTGCCCACCTCTGGAAATCAGCCAGAAGTGGGCGGGGGGCAGGGGGAGCCAGGAGGTTGGCCTCAGCTTCCTGGCATCTACTCCCCAGGCCCAATGTTAGGCTTCCCCTCACACGGTGAATCTCTCCCTATACTTTCTCAGAAGCTGTCCTTAGCAATCAGCCACAGCTCCTTTCCATGGCACTCTCCCCCTCCAAGGCCCCATTTGACTTTT